>VOMN01116331.1:0-11814 GCA_014899125.1 Orchestia grillus
TCGTGTCTCTCACAACTCCTTGAACACCAAAGGATGATAACGGAAGCGCCAGGGTTCAACAGCTCGCGGATATGCGAAGGGACACCATGCAAACAAACCGGCGGCACCCCAGTGTGGCCAGGGCATGGAGGCCCAAACATTTTCAAGATATTCAAGACTAGAATTAGTGGTGGTATGGAACATTTTACTGGTTGTATTTACAAACACCGTTAATTTCTATGGCTGTTTACCGAGTACTTTCGTTCTTCCAATTCTGGTTTGACGTTCATCATGTCGTGGATTAAACTTCTCAGGATGATCTCCAACATGGCTGCGCTCTACTCCGACTCGGGTGCCCATTCGTAAATGCTGTCTGACACCGTAAGACTTGGGTGACAACCCTCGTTCGGAGCTGTCAAGCCGTGGCTGTGCACCAGTCGTGTCGGGATTAACTTTGTATTCAAGTTACATGTGAGGCAGTGTCCATTTTATCAGTGTTCATTTTATCAGGGCAATCGTGAAAGTAAAATTAGTTAAATGGGAAAAGCGCACAATTTTAGCCCGTTGTTTCTGAATTCAAATTAGCAGCAATGATTAGAATGGTACATCGCACTTGCGCTGCTCATATGTAGCCTGACTTTCTAATTCCATATTACATCCAATCTGAGGCTTCCAATTAGTCCGTTAATGAGGGGTCTAAATGGACGTCCTTTTCGTATGAACGACGAGTCATTTTTGACCCTTGAGACCACAAGTAAAGGAGGTCAAAGTTTCATCTATTAAACTGAGACTTTCTCGGTCTATTTTTATTATTGTCTTCAACTTCTATCAATAACGTAGCATACTCCGGTCACAAACGCCTTCAATCTTGTAATAATTTATAATTTTTCCCATCACAAAGTTTCCCTCGTTAGATTAGTTTTTTATACGTTCATTTACTGCGAGCTTCGTATTCGCTCGCTAGTGAATTAGACTTCAAATTTTATTCATATTTTCGTCAAGTTTTTTTGCTAATTTCTTTGCGTATGCTTAAATTTTCTTTGTACATAATCTTTCAATTTAGAAGAAATTTATTCACTGATTTAGATTAATAAAAATGATATATTTTCTTTTTATATGATTGATTTTAATATCTCTTTGAAGTGTGAGTTTCGCATGTTTGATTTTTACTCTAAAGTTAATTGAATTATCGTAAATCAAGCATTGTGCGAATATTACAATTTGTTTTAATTTCCCACGTTAATTGAGCCCCTTTCCAGGCTCGAGCAGCCGGCTAGACTGGCGTGTGTGCGACCCCTGGTTTTGCAATAATAATCTAACAGGTATTCTCAAGTAACAAAATGGACAAATATACATACGTTCAGTTCGCTTGAATATTTTTCAGTACTTTATATTTCGTGAACAAATTCTACTGCGATGACCGTAGCAGACAAGGGGTCAATATCGCCTACTATAATACTGATTTTAGCTCATTTTCCCCCAATGTCAGTGGGTGCTTTAGAGAGCGAGTACGTTTTCGAGCTTCTTCGAGTGTCCTGCTCGTCCAGAGGACCTAGTGTTGGAGTGTCCTGTGTTGGGCTGGGAGGCGCAGTGATGTCTCTTCTGCGAGGTGTTGCCGGTTTTGCCGGTGTACAGCAGGCTACCCAAGGAAGAATCTGCTAGAGTTTCGTTGAATTTGTGTCTCGTGACTCTAGTCTTAAGCATAGACAGGCATATTTCATCTTCCTTTTCTAACGGGAGATGCCAGCTTATCGTACAACCGGCCACCTATAGCCTGAGAATTTTTAAAGGCATCCGGGGTGATTATTGTAACAAATTTTCTTGAAAAACTGACTCCTTTCCCACTACTTTAGGGGACCAGTCGGAAGCATCCTCTGTCGATGGAGAACCTATGTTAATTCCAACACGTTTTACCGTTGGGTTTTGAATGCCTTACAATTACAGGCGTAGAGAGAGATTTCAGAAATGTGTGTTTTAAACTTCCTTTTCCAAGGGAAGTACTCCCTGGTTACGTGAAAATGCCTCTTCTGGGCCAAGATTCGAACCTAGGTTATGTCGTTTACTAGGCCTTCACGCTACCAGTACGCCCCATGGAGAGAAAAGCGTTACTTAGGACCACCAACTGTTGGAGTACTTTCAATTATTTTTTTACTTAATTCTTCAGTTTTTTGTCTCGTTGGAATGATTCGCGTCATTACTGAAATAACCTTCGAGCGGATGGTTTAATGAAGAATTAAAGTATGTTAAAATGTCGTCATGTTGTTGATCGCTACCGCATACTAAAAATCTTCGCTTTCACATTGAACGCTTACTCACAAATTGAAATATAATTAACATGCCTGATAAATCATATACTTTGAAGGACAGAAAGCAAATCATTCACTGTTGATCATACATTCAGCTAATTGAAAAATAAATTCGCGATCGGCATTTTTTCGAACATTCAGCTAAATCTTAGTTTTAAACGAGTTGTCAATCGATTGGTACTTAATTTTTTCCATTGCACACTTTTTGTCCCAGAGACATTAAAGAGCAACTTCCATTAAAAAACTAACTCCGGCTCATTAGGATCTGTGAAGAGCTCCTAGATATGACAAATTTAGATGCGACTTATAGTGCATGAATCTTATATTAGTTAAATTTTATTGAAAGGTTAATCGAAATTTTTTTCAATTTCTGTTTTCTAAAAAAGATTTAACCAACGAGCAACTTCGTCTACGACTGCCCTCGCCACACCTACTCTCGGAAACCTAATTGACAAATCTTTAGCACAGGTAGACACTGTCTCGTGGACTACTGGAAATAAAACACCTCTTTTCAGAAGACATTATTTTATTTCACTCTTCGATTTTAACGATTCCCGTCCGAGCTCTAGACGCTTTGCTCATGACTGCGGGGTGTTGCGACTCGACAGCAGCGTCTCTATCAGCAACTGGAATTAAATGAGCAATTGAAATGTCCGTCTAAGACCTGGGATAAATGTCAGTGCAGTAGCTTAATTTTACTTGACTGGGTTTTCTGCATATAATCCATATAATCGGCTCACAATTTTGCCACAAATTTGAAATGTAACTTAATAGGCATGATGATTAAAAGCTGCAAGTATCAGAGTCTGAGAACCTTGATTCGCACGATCCTTTTAATGAACAAAATTGTAAAATGATGCTTCACTCCATGTCCAGCAGGTTGTCTGACGAAAATGTGTTATTTTCAGATGACTTTTGGGTACATGGCATGCAAGAGAACACTCGGGTGTAGTTGGTTCAGATGACTTTTACGTCCATGGCATGCAAGAGAACACTCGGGTGTAGTTGGTTCAGATGACTTTTACGTACATGACATGCAAGAGAACACTCGGGTGTAGTTGGTTCAGATGACTTTTACGTACATGGCATGCAAGAGAACACTCGGGTGTAGTTGGTTCTACGCCGCGACAGGTCACGGAAGTACCGATGTACTCGTTTCTAGCTTTTTCTTTGTTAAGCGAAGATTGAAATGCTTTACTCGCCAAATTTGAAAAATATAAGTTGGGTAAAAACGAGTTAACTCTTCTTTGAAATGTTAAGAAAGGAAAATGTTATAAAAAATTCAAATTCTGGGGATATTTTGGAACTCAGTTCAAAACCTCTGCTACTGCAGGTCTTAATTCGGATTCATGATGGGATCATTTTTCTGGCATTACATGAGTAAAACTGACACAAATAGTAAAAAGTTTAATGGTTTCAAAAGCATTAAAAGCCAATTAAACCTTTGAAGATGTGTGAACGAAGTTTACCGTTCAGTGTTTACTTTATAAGCAACACTGAAAGGCGGTAATTCTGCTGGGTGGATTTCAAATTTGTATTAGAGTTAAGACATTATTCCCTGTATTCCTTAATTGTTCTTTTCGTTTACCTATACACCCAAATTCTGGACTAAGCGGAATGAATGCCTCACCACATATTCAGAACCATGCAATATTTTGATCTTCGAAAACAGGTAAAACTCTTTTAATTTTGAACACATAAAGTCTCTCACTCAAAAAATAGTTTTGAATAAAAAAAGAGCTCCTAAATTCAAACTTTATTGTGACTCATTGAAAAGTGTTCAATAAAGCTTCCAATAAATTGTAAAGGCAACCTCCTATTGTGACTTATTCAAAAGATACTCCAATCTCAAACATTCCGATAGATAACTCATCAATACATAGCAAACCCAATGAAATTAGTTGATAAATATTTCCATTCACAATATTTCTGTTACTACTGCATCAATGAATAATAATAAAAATAATGAAGCCAATTTCCTAAACATTCATATTTGAAACAACTGGATTGTTATTAAACCAATAAAAAAATAACTTTTTTCAAACTATTCGTCAAATACGTCTATTTGGAACACTCCACTTCTTACCTCATTACATACGAAACATATGAAAACTCTGGGTTAATTATGCTTCCGTTACGACATCAGCGTAAAATAGGCAGTTGAATTGAGAAGGACTCGCGTCTCGAGACTCACCTGGTACTGCTTCTCAGAGCGTCTGAGGGCCTCGAGCTCCTGTGAGAAGAGCGTGGCCTGCACAGTCCTCCTCTCTGCTGCCCGCCTCACTGTCTGCCTTTTCCACGCCTCCAGCCTCCTCACTTCAGCCTCCAGCGCCTCAACTTCCTCCACCAGCTCATTGAGCTCCGCCTCGGCCTCGCTTGCTCCTGTTTCAGCCTTTGGAAGACGCAAAGGATATGTAATTCAAGCGTGTAATACTGTTTATCTTCCTGTTTCTTATGCAATTGTTCCTTATTCTAATGTTTCTTACCCTACTGTTTCTTATCCTACTCTTACTCATGTAACTCTTTCTTATTTTACTGTTCCTTATCTTACAGTTTTTCATTTTACCATGTTGTATGTTACAGTTTCTTATCTTTCCGTTTTTTATTTTGTTGTTTCTCATCTTACTGTTTTCATCTTAATTTTCCTAATCAGTCTTAACTGCCGTTATGCATTTGAAATTACAATGTTTATATATTATGTTTCAACTTAACATTCCTTCACCCGGTACAGTCTTGCGTATCAGAATTTATCAGGTTACAATTAAGGCCTGTGCAAGTTTGATTAAAACAAGTTGGGAAATTACAGTCAGAGTATTTTGGAATTACTGGAAGAGGGCTCAGAATCTCTGTATTAAATCACCGAGGAGAAGCTCAGGGATTCAAATTCCTATACGAGCTAACAAACCTCGATACTGTCAAGTACGCTATTTTTCTGGGCTCCTAAGCAATGTTGCTGTTGTGATTTTTGCCCCTCCAAGAGGCATGGGCTGGTCAAATCTTGAAAACGAAATGACCAGGCAACAGTCGATTGTGCTAATGGCTATAAGCCTCGAATAATGTAGGAAACGTCTGACGCTTTTTCAGCTGTGAGCTGCTGAATTTGCAACGCGACCGCGGTGTGCAGGGAGCAAGCGCCCCACCTGCACAGCCTTGCTGGCCCCGAACTCGGACGCGCTGTCGAAGAGAGCCTGGAACGCCGTCAGCGTCATGAGGGCCTCGTCCCGAACGCTGAAGGAAAGAGGNGGAGTGGGTCAGTAGTGTGATAGTAGTATCACGAGTGCACCATGGCTTGCTTACAATGACTGCAATATAATGAGTCTGACAGTTTAAATACAGTGAACTGTAATTCATTTGATTTTCTAGTGCGGTAATTGACGATGAGCGAGACGCTCTAATGTGTCCTTATTGAGCTGGCTGAACATTTGAGACGAAAATGTTCCTCCTAAATTTATGAAGAAAAATTCTGAAACATTGATACCCAACCGATCACCCCTAATCACACGACAATCACCACACGTGTATTGCTCTCACCACACTCTCATCACTCATCACACGCTCACCCTTCGTTACACGACAATCACCACACGTGTATTGCTCTCACCACACTCTCATCACTCATCACCCGCTCACCCCTCATTACACGATAATCACCACAGACCTCACCACACACTCACTGCACTCACCGAGCCAGAAGCAGCCCTCGCTCAGCGCAGTCGAGGGTGACCTGCCGGATGAGTTCATCTGGAACGAAAATAACATCTTTTTCAGGAGTGTTGGCGCGCCTCAGCTCCTGCGGGTGCTGCCATGAGACAGCAAGGCGTGTGGAGGACACTAAAAGGCAATGTTTAACATTAGAAGAACGTGCAATAAACAATAATGCTAAGAAATGATCATGTCGAGAAAATTTAAATTCAGCGAGTTTTATGGGAAAGCAGTCAGTGTCTCATTTAAAACGTTTGTTTGAATAAAATATGCAAGGATTATAAAATATCTTAATCGATGGCGCCAGATTTGGAGGAAATAATTGTCCAATGTTTCGAGAGGACTGGGAGATCAAGTATCCCAGTGTCAGTACGGACAGCAGAGTGGGGGAAGAGTTGGAAAACAACGGTTTGTGCGAAGACTCTACAGCATTTTCAGCCACACCAACACCAGGAGCTCTAGCAGTAGGGCTCTAGAGAGCCTCTGTAGTTAGACGCCCATTGTGCGCGACAGTGTTTACATATCACAGACAAAAGCCCGCCTTTAGCAAGTTTGTTTTTGGTATGAAAAAATCAATATATCTTGTGTTTATTTTTCAAAATGACTTTAAACTATATTTGAGGGAAACATTTTGATAAAAGTGAAATTAGATCTTTCTTTGAGCTTATTTGACTGAAAGCAGAAAGAAGAAAATTCATTAAAAAAATTATTATTTGGCCTTTTGGTAGGAATAGAGGTTCTATAATTTTTGCCACTCATTAAACTCCTATTACAGGTTACAATCAATTTCAAAAGAAAACCATTGCTACCAAGATATTATTTCAAGAATTTAAGTGTGTCATGCGATGTATCAAAACTGGAGCAGAAGCTTAAGGCTCTAGCTAGTAAAGTCTGAATGCTATTGATTGTAACCAAAACCGACAATAATTGAAAAAATCGTGCTAAGTCCCATAAAAGTTGGTGTACGGTAAGCCGCGCTAACAAAGCCGTCATCCTACCTATAATTTATTGAGTTTAGTTTCAAAGGGAATTTTATATTGCGATACTAAGGACGATAAATTAGGAATAGAGTAGGATAGAATTCATCAAGAAATATTTAAAACGTCTCGGTAATATATCGTCTATAAAACACAAGTTTAAATTGTCAGGTTAAAGAAATCGTTCAGTCCGAAATCAGTCACATTCAAAGCATGTAACAATCGATTTTTCAACCGGTAAGATTACAGCCTTAAAATTAAAATGGGAAGGTCACGATGAAACTTCTAATTGGGATCAACAGACTACAACCTTAAAATTATTTGTAGAAGTCACAATGAAACTTCAGATCGTGGTAGTTAATTCGTTCCCAAGCCTGAAAAGTTAGATATTAACCCAAAGTAATATACCTCTTAACATCATAATTACGGTGCAAAGATGGTCTATTGAAACCTAGATTCTTTTATACGTAAAATACACCGCAAAATGACGACAAAAAAGTTAAACTTATTTCGAATTTTGTAGCGTGAGGCTAAGAATACAGTGCTGGAAGGGAGACTAAAAATACAGTGGAGCACATATCTAACCCTTGTTTTTCGTAAAAACACATGTAAATACTTTCAAATGTTAGACCAGAGGCAAACCTAAGCCCAGACCATAAAAGTGCGGTCTATTTTATCAGACGAACCTGTTTTAAAAATGATTCACAGTCTACTTTTCCATCACCATTGGCTTAACTTCAATTTTCTCAACATCAAAATTTCTTCGCTTTTTTGTATGTTCTTCCTTATGTTGCAAAATGGCCTTGTGGTCGAAACATAATTTTCTTTTTTAGTACAATATTAATACTAGTCAGTACATATGATAAGTCAGCTTTTTTGCACCTGAGTTCATAATATAATTTTACAAAAGGTAAAATATTAAATTACTCATACAAAAGAACCGTTTAAATTATGCCAAAGACCATTTTGGCAAACGAATTGAGTTTTGGGAACAGGATGTACGGTCCGACGTAAGCGAAATTGAGCTTTTTGGCTGAAACGGCGGTCGCCATATTTGGAAGAAAACAGGAGCTGCCTATAATCCCAAGAGCGCCATCCCAGCCGTCAGCATAGAGGAGGCGGCATCGAGGTGGAGACTGTTATACTGCCCGTGGTGTAGGGGAACTCCCCATCATTGATGGAAAATTGAATAGCTTCACGTACAGGCAGATGCTGGAGCAGCAGCTGCTTCCGAGGCAAGAAAATTCTATCGCTACTGCAAGTGGCCGCAACTGGATCTTTCAGTGAGTAATGACCCCAAACATGCGGTGAAATTAACAAAAGACTGGTTCGCATATGAGAAAATAAATGTCCTTCCATGGCTTAGCCAATCGCCTGACGTCAATCTTACTGTAAATTTGCAGCGAACATTCAAAACTGCTGTGCAGAGAAAGAGTCCAAAGAACCTTGTTGAATTGAGAATTATCTGCATATAAGACTGGAGCAAGATACTCGGTTAAAAACAGTTACTTTGGCTATAGTGTTAAATGTACCTTGTTCATTAATTGTCGATCAATTTAACATTTATTACAAAATTTACCGATGTTTCGAATTCAATACAAAATTTACAGAAGTGGAATGTATAGCCCATGCTCTAGTTTTATTTCTTAAATCACAGTCAATGTCAATTGTGTACCATTTAAAGTCCTTGTTTTCCAATGACCATTTCCTACATTCTTCTATCCAAATCTTGTATCGTCATAATACCACACATCCACAACACATCACCACACACCCTCATCACGTCACACATGCACTTCACTCAACACCACTTCTTCACCACACTCCCACACCACGCCATCACACCACCATACCACACCTTTCCCACTCTCCTACAACACACTCTCGTGCCGCATCCTGAGATATTTTTACGTCCGTACAACAGTAGAGTTCACTTACATACATGTTTTTATAAACGTCATGATGAATGAAATTCAACAAACGGTAATGCGAATTTCTACAAAAGGTGTCTCCCTGTCCGTGTGTGCGAGGCCTCAAGCATGCGCCCTGCTTTTAACTAAGCTGGCCACCAAATGTTCTATTGATTAGAGCAGAGTGAAACCGTGGAAGAGTCTTGAGTGCGTTGCAGTTTACGATAAGAATTACTGTAGAAGAATTGTGAATGAGTGAATAAGAAAAAAATACTAGTTGCATAATTGTGAAAAGTATTACTCGTAATTGTGTATACTTTTCTGTAACAACTTTTCATATGGACTACATCATATTCATTGTGAAACATGATCCTGCAATTAATAGAATTGACAATTACAAAAGTCCTCACTATTCGTCTCACTGGCTTAACTTGAAGCCGCAGTAAAATATTCCGTTCGGGTCACACTCGCAGGCACAGTCAAGGTGTGCGTCCTGTTGATTCACGAGTATCTACATTTAAATTGCACAATTTCCGTTTTACCGAAACACTCTTGGAAGAGTTCGCTTCTGACGGTGCAGATGCCGCTCGGGCGCGCCTGCCTCTCCAGTAACTTGATGTCGAGCTGCTCCCACAGCTGGATCACAGATCCCCGAGTGGGGGGAGCACGGGAAGCCTGAGAGAGTATCGTTCATTATCAATTAAATTAATCATTAACGTAACGTAATGGTGTTCTTATGTACAAGAGCTACTCATGGAATTATGAGCGATACAATGTTTTCTTGAAATGTTCTTCAAGGTTGGAAGCACTTTTATTTCTTCACTCTTCTCAGCTGCGTTAGAGCCAGTTACTGAGCAAAAACTTCATGCTTTGTAGTTATTATAATCACCGAACACCATAACACCCGATGATTGCTAAACACTGCATTGTAACAATCTTAAACTAGAGCGCCACCGAACGATTTGCTCATTGTAGCGGAGTAGTCCATAGTGTAACCTACTTGCACAACTGCAACATGCCCGCTTTGTCTCATAAGACTCTCAGACACTGCGACTAGACGTTGCTGAGGCAGTTTGGTGAGCACAGGTTCCAGCATAATTTGGATTTAAAACTAATGTATTTAGGGTGATCGTTTAAGTTTTAACAAGAACAAGCTTGGAGGACATGTCTTCTGCAACAGCCAACCTAGGCTTACACCCATCAAAGTAAGCGTACACTGCACAAAAGTTCAATTTTTGTGAAAAGACTTACACATAAAACTAGATTTAGTTAAAAATGTTCAAGGATTAGCTCGTTTTTTTAACATCAATATTAGACAGGTTAAACGAAGGTGATGGTTTCGTTACAAGTTTTTGCAGCAAATGTTTTCATGCTCAAGAGTTTTCTTTCATTTTTTACCATAGAATGAATCGATGTCCAATGCTCTGTCAACTTCTCCTGAATTATGAATCAATAAAGTTTTTTTACGATAGACACTTTCAGAACAAATTTTATAATAGTATACAAACGTGTTCAACCCAGTACGATTATTCACACGAAATTATATTGCACATTTAGCGTAATCATAAACCGGCTAAAATATCTGACGTAATTTGAAAACATTTTTGTTTTAAACTTTCATAAACGTACGGGACAAATGAATTCGTGTAGATTTTAAAGAAATTACAAGTATGAATCAATTTCAAACAAAACATTTTAGTCCAAACTCCTAACCTTAGTGATCCAGAGGTGGTTTTGGCTGTCGCGGGACTGGTAGGGCGGCAGCAGGACGTCCAGGATCTGACCCAACTCTACGGAATCGGCCTCCCCCTCTCCGCCTGTCACGAGAAGGCAGCGCCACAAGTTCCATTAATTCATAGTTTAACCTCTCATTAACAAATTAATTGGAAGGAAGGATTATCGGCTGACATGAATATCTTACAAGTGACTTTTGTGTGTTTTAATCGAACTTTCCAGCGAATGCAATATGTGTGTATTCAGACCAGCCGATTTTGTCTGTAGCATCGAATATCTGTAAATACGTATTCACAGTAGATGAGATATCAAACTGGGCATTTGCCTACTGAGCACAGGCAAGACATTGTATTTGAATGCATTTTGAATATGAAAGGCCATTGTTACGGCAGATGGTTGTGGTAAAATATTATTGAAAACATAATGAATGAGGTATGGAGTGAGAATGAGAAGGAGGGTGATATAGATCAGGAACGCTCTGTAAGAAAAGTTAATTTTTGTCTTCTCCCTGGGTTAAAATATTTTTCTACCTTTTGGTAATTTGATAAAATAAAGAATTAATACTGGAACTATGCTTTTGTGGTCTGGTGTAGGAATTTTCAATATACATGTAGTAATATTACCATGTATGTCTAATACAAAAGTAAAGTTTCATGGGACTAATGGAAATTTTTATTGCTTTGTAATACGGGGTAGAAAATAACACTTGTCAGGAGCAAAAATATTCTTTCGTAGTGTACAACATATAAAAACGCAAATCTTTGTTTCTCTCGTTACCTTTCGTGTTACTTCATTCAATAGTTCAGTTTACCGATGCAACAAATCCAAATTATTAAAAAGCATAATTTTTGTTACTCTAAAATTCAGAGTGATATATCTCGAGTCCCATAGAACCTTTGCGTAATTTTAGAGTACGTAACTAACACTGAAAATAAAATCTTAAATAAAATATACGTTCTATAAGAAATGACGTAACCAACACTCAGAATTAAATCGTAAATTAATTATACAGTGATAGGAAATAAAAGATTGTTCATTCCGCGTCATATGCAACGGATGTCAATAGTTGAGTTTTCGGGTATTAAGATTGCTATTAATAATTTACCCATAATTAAATTTATTTTTTGTGTTTAAACTGTTACTTGTGATACATTGAAGGCCCATAAGCAGAGGTGGGCAGCGCTACTTTGAAATGTAGCGGCCGCT
>VOMN01116341.1:0-20901 GCA_014899125.1 Orchestia grillus
CAGGAGAACCAAGAAAACGACCCAATCGATGACTCAGGCCAGCATGCTCAACAACCCTCACAAGAAGTGCACGGTAGGATGGATCCACATACTGCGATGCACAATGCGCACAACTAAAATTGTACATGAGGAAAGCTCGCACGCTAGTTAGTAACACACCTCTAAAATGAAAAAAAAATTATCCCAAAGTGCGTTTGTTTACTAAAATGATGCGCTCAAGTATATGACAAGAGGTTTGCTTTTCAGTACATCTTAATCAGGCCTTATGATAAAAATAATCATGATAACTAGGAGCATGATCAAGAATTGAACCCGAAACTTGAGGAGCGTAAGCCGAGGGCGATAGCCACTAGGTGAATACACCGGAAGGAAAGTATTTAATACCGGAGGATATCTTGATTACAACAGATACAACCCGAAAGCCCAAATAAAAAGCGTGGCAAAATTCATCGACTAGAGAGCAGTGGCTCTGTGCAGCGACTCCCATCAAAAGAGATAGAAACGGTCAACAAAATACTGTGGGCTGACAACTCTCCTAACTACGAGGCTGACCTATTACGTTTTTAACTTCGAGATCAAGGACGTATTCCTGACAGCCCCCAGCCCAGTCCGAAGTAGCTCAGCGTCCTTTATATTTAAAGGTGTTCAGGGAAAATTCAGCGTATCCTCAAGCCATCTAACATCAAATTGGCACACAATTACTCCAATACTCTGAAACCTAAAATCTAAACTGAGTAAATTAAAGAATGATGGTAAAACGAAGACAAATATAGGGTCATTTATGAATGGCAGTGTAAAGATCAAACCTCTTGTTACATTGATGAAACTGGGAAACTGGGGGCTTGTAAAACAGCGCATGGACGATCATCTGGACAGTACTGTATAAGGAGGAAGCATGAATTATCTCAGGTATGCCAGCATTGGAGACGTTTTTGCCTTTCGTTTGATTTCGATAACGTAGGCATTTTGTAAATCGTACAAAATTAATATTCACGTGAAATGATAGAAGCTTTTTGCACCGTTGGCCAATTATACAATTTAATTAATCGTCATCTGGGTGTACCGGATTAATTACTTCCTCCATTATTACGTATCAACCATGACCGTTCATATTTAAATTTGGCAATAACCTAGAGTATATTTTTATTTATCTTTACAGTTGTTGTTTCTTCTGTGGTAAGATTCCAATAACTATGTAGCGCAAGTCTCGATCAAAATACATCACCTATGACGACAAGTTTGGTCAAAAATGAAATTGTCTTTGATGAGTCCCTTCAACTGAAAGTGGAAAATATATTTAATAAATACATGATTAAATAGATGGCGGGGAGAATAAAAGGGTATATAGACCTATGTGACGAATCCTGAGATATAGTCTTTATGCTATGATACTTAACAGTACGCCAAATATGTATATGATCGTACCTGCTTTTGTTTTTCGTGTAACTATTTCTATACGCACTGGGTTTTTTAGATTCTTTAAAATGCACCGGTCCAGATTTTCGGGCGCGTATTCCTTATCAGCGGGACTGAGACGGTGAAGGCAGTCCGTATCTTTGATACAGAAAAAAGACAATATTTAGCGGGAGATTTTGTGTCCCTTTTGGAGATTTTGTGTCCAGCACTCTAGCGTCTGGGGACGCTAGAGTGCTGTTAAAAGACCAGCGCTCCAGGGGGCTTATTGGCCTCCCCTCCTCGCTGAGCACACGTCACGGCCTGTGCCGAGGGAGACGTGGATGATTTGAATGTCAGACACACAAAGTGGGTCTCGCACTGCCTTCTCTGAAGGGCTCTAAAACTGTGGAAAACGATTTCTTCAAGAATTATTTTGAGAATGTTTCGGTAATAAAATGAATTTTGCCGTCGCCGGTAACCGACGTATAACCGTCGCTAATTTATGTTTAAATCTCTCCTAAAAAATATATCAGAAAACGACGTGTTACCTAGGATGGGTCAAAAACAATGAACCCTTTTAAGTTTATTGTATTTAGCATCATGATTACCTACTTTCATACTTATACTCGTCAAAATTTTAAAGCTATATATGAAGTGTTAAAAGCTTGAAATTTAGTTATCATGACGCCAACTACAGGAGTTTAAAAAGGGTTAACTCTAGTTGATTTACCGTATAATACAGAAAAAACGTAGTTTTTATTGAGCATCGTAAGCACAATAACAAACACTCCAAATAACGCTGTATTTTTTACCTCTCCCCCTTTCATTGACGCGATGCAGAAAACGTAAAGATGAACTCAATCGAGCTGATCTACAATATTTGTTCCGACGTCCTCCAACAACAACAGTTTTACTCTAAGTCTGCTGCTGCGTACTTGTGCCCTCTGCTACACGCGGTTGGTTAGGTTACACTCCTACAGCGCCCTTGTTCATGAATATTCAGTTCGGGCAACTGCAGCAAATAATCAGACGGGGGAGGAATGTGTGCCATTGAAGGCAAGGATGAAGGGGGCCGTGTTGACCTCCGTGTATTACAATTAAAGCATATTTCAATGCTGCTTATTTCGCATGAGTACATTTTGATGAGAGCACATGATCTCAATATGGCAAGCTCCAAAATTGTCTTCTCTGTCGAATAGCGTTGGGAATACATCGAAGTATTATCTGTAGTTTGGAAAAGCAGTTTTCAACTTGATTTTAAATCCTGGGTTAGAATCGTGAACGAATGAAACCTATTGCCAAACGCAAGTAACTTAAATCACGTTGAGAAACATATTTGTATCGAAACTATTGAAACTCCTAGATTCACTTTTACATTCCAACTTCCGACCATCTTTACACAATTTCCGAAAGCTTCGCTTTCTCCCACAGAACATTCCGCTCAATTAGTCAAGCAAAAGACTGAACATCGAAGCAGCGGAAACACAAAGGGAACAAAAATCAGATTTGCTTCTGACTGTGCTCGTCGAGGAACTACCGAGGTTCTCTTCGCGGCTCTAAACTCGACAGATATTCCTCAGCTCCTTCCCTGTCTGTGAACTGAGACTGGTAACACATCTTACGAGAGAGCAACAGTACCGATACACATCACCGTGCATCTACACATTGGGCCTCTTTACTTCGTCATCTGCACGTTGTTGAACGAATGGTACCAATGTGCATTTTATAATTTGCACCTGGTTGAAGCAATAGTGCTGCTGCAAGTTGTCATGTGCACAATGGGCGGCTGTACTTTGTCATATGCACATTATTGGAGCAATGATACACCAACATCACCACTTCTGCACATCGTGGCAGTAACATCTGCCTCAGTATCTAAGGATCATTTTAGGCTCGCAATGCCATGTAGACTTAAAGAAAAATTAAAATTCCACAGCTGCAGTAACTCAAAATTTTCACCTAAACTGCAAAGGAGAGCACCTGAATAGAATCAGAAGAGTCTTCGCAAAACCGAAATTTCATTTGAGAAGATGAAGACTGAACAGTACGCGGAATGAAGTTAGTAGTGCAGTGGCATCTCTTGAAGATCTTGCAACGTCAATGAAGGAATTGTGGTTCAAACCACGCCACTGTTCACTGCCGCCTTCAGCAGCTCTGAAAACTTCTGAAATTTGGACGTTGTTTTAGGGCGACCTGATGTGACATTCCATCCAACGTCAAACGGACGCTGAGCTGTACTCCTTGAAGCTGGCTTAGATAGAGCAAATCTTGCACCGTCATTGAGAAAAACGTGGCTGTGAAAAGACCGACAAGAAGATCAAATTTTAATACAGAATATTTATTTCATTACTGAAAACTAAATGTCAAGAAATATCACTCATTTTATATTTCGAAACTCTTTCAGATTTCATAAGATGTTGTAAATTTGTTCTCTTTTGAGCCGATTTATCGACCGTCTTTGATCCAATTCCGGTCTGAAAAAAGTTCTGCTTCATTTTAATTCTCAAACGTCTTTTTATAGCCCATCCAAAGAGTACATAGATCTTCCATACATTGCAGAATGACATTTACATGACTATGTGCTATTTCTAATGCGTTAACCACACCTCTAAACTTCTAAATGCATTTTCAAATGAGTTTTTCATACTATTTTTTTCAATACAAATGAATTGGAACGCTCACTATATACCAGCTGTTCATTCATCAGCGTTATTGAAAATTCTAAAAATTATGTATTTTAAGACAATTAAACTAAAATTTTCACCCACTAAATTAGTTTTCCAATTCCTATCGTTCTTCCAGAATCGTCGTTTGGAAATTTGAAGTCCTCGCGGCTGGACGCACACACTCATTTCAAGTGTCCGAGGCGCCTCAAGGAGGATTGCCATATCGGCTCTGTGTACCTTCATACAACAAAGCCTGAATACATTCCCGTAACTGTCATCTACCTATTGTTCACTCGGCTACTATGGTTTGGACAACACATCATTATGGACATCATGAACAATAGCCATCATCAAACGAGCCTCTCGTGAGCATGCATTTATATATTATATACATGCATTCGTATATATATATATATATGTGTCCTTGTTTGCTTCTGAAAGAGTCGAGAGACTCCATTTTCAAACGAGCTTCCGTATGCAAAACCAGTCGAGGGTACTCTGCAGTTGGCCAAGGTCAACTCACTCCGCCACCGCCGAGGGAAGCGACCGCTAGAGAGGGGAGCCGAGATGGGAATAATCTGAGGAGCAAGTCCTCATGTTGCGGGTAGCCTCCTCCACACACGTGCTCGAGGCTCCAGATCCAATTAATGAAGCCCTAATCTTGTTGTTCGAGCGCTCCTTTGTACCCAGAAAATAGAACTCGGCGGAGAATTGTACCGAGCCAAATGGTGCTCGAATAAACGCTCTTCAAGGTTTCTGCCGACTGCCCTTTGTTTGTCTTTGTTTGAATCGCTCGCCCCTCTTGGAAAATGGTACAGAGATATGGAGTCTATTGCAGATAAATATATACCCAGCAGCCCTTTGTTTCTGTGCTCCCCTTTTCGTTATTATAAGTTTTCGATGTAAATTATGCATAATTGACAAAACCACGTGTGCACGCATGATAGATTTTCATTTCTTCTTTTATTAAATTCAGTGAAATTTCTTTCATGCGATGTTAGTACAACAGAGCAAATTTTAGGTATTAATAGCACTCGATAGTTATGGTTTCTGACTTGATTCACTATTGAAGCGTTGACCAAGCATAACAAAAATATGATCAATTCAATAACCAAAATTAAGATCCTTCTTTGTGTGTAAATTCAAAACCGTCTACTCATATTAATTTATACTTCTTTGGATATTAGTTTTTCCTTCATGAGTACCTTTGGCTGGAAGGTAACTTGTGCCAGGTGATTACAACCATGCGCTTCAAGCGAGCGACTGTAATTTGTCTTTGGTTCTTCATCGATGTCGTTACGTAATCCAAAGCCTCTAGATACGCCAGCGTCAGTAGGGCGGTCAGGTGGTACGAGATGATAGTCACAAACCTGTTCGGCTGGTTCTCAATAAGAAGGCATTTCCATTTCTCATTCACTTGGCTCTTCTGCCAGAGAGATATAGTGGCCTCGAGCTAACTTGCACTACTGATGTCCCATAAATACACATTTCATTTTTTTGTAGGCCCTAAAAGCCTCATTCCCTAGGGAAAAGTATTTTAACACTGAGGAATGAAAAGAACTGCCATCGTGGGGCTCATAGATAGACTGCAGTTTTTCTCACTCAGTTACTGTGGCAATATCACATCAGCTCAACAGTTCGCTAAAGAACGTGCAATCTTTTTCTTAAAATACATTATTCTCAAGGGGTTTGAAACATTGAAGAAATACTTACGATATCGAAGGCTTAGTGGATGGGCAAAATAGTAATATACATTCAGCAAACACAGCGGCTTATGTCGAGTTGAATTTGATAGATAATTACTTCGGTAATAATTATTCATCTATGTTTCATCTCAATCAACTTTGGACGTGGTCATGGATTATTTTATTATTTGAGTGAAGCATCATCAACGTTGGACGTAGTTATAGTCATCTCATATCATAGACATTAATGGAGCACGGTCAGCGTTAGATGTAGTTTATGATTTCACATCATTGGCGCTACTGAAGCACAATCAGCTGTACATATAGTTAGTTGTATCATATAATAGGCGGTGCAGATGGCCCATCATTGTTGGCAACAGCTAATTTTCTCTTAGTACAGGCTTTTAGGAAACTCCGGAAAAGCTACAAGTTCCTTTTACAAAGCTACATCTCTTATTGTTGACAGAAGACTATTTTCAGTTAACGAAAGTCCCGAAAGATTTTATTAGTTGTATCATCGTTCGAGGTAAAATTTTGTCCTCAACTACTGCCCTTAGAGTTCATTTCACATCTTAAATGTCAATTGAGCACCAATAGCGTTGGGATTAAAGGATCATCAGAATTACAAATTATTTTGCCGTTTTTTGCAAAGAGATAAGGCATGTTTCATCAACGTTGACAATGAACCCATTGAGTCAGAGTTGGTAAAGCGTCCTTGAATTTTTTCATTGTAATTCTATCTAAAAGGACATTTATATGAATTAAGTGCAATTCTTAGTTTTAGGTTCACCTGTAGTACATTTCTTCAACTTAAAAGCAGTAGCATTTACATGGGCCGCTTGCAGCACAGTTTTTAATTTAGTGAAGCTTGAATAAATTTTGTTTTGTCTTACGAACGTCTGGAAAAGTTGCCAGGGCTCAGCCCCAGAGCAGCTACGGCCTAATTCTCGAGAGATGTTATGACTTTCATCTCGCTCCAATTTTGCGAAAGTGCCATTCGCGAGCATAAATCTTCTCTGCAGACAAATCTCTTCACTGAGGGCTCGTATTTCAAAGCTTCACTATATTTCTCGAATGCAGACGTGTGCCCTTCAAATCTTGATGGTCGATTTTTCTTAACAAAGCGCCGCTGTGAACGCCACCGCAACAGAGGGAGCTTGTGCATGCCAAATTCTATTAAGAAACCACGAGCGTACGCACTAGTCCAAATTTAGTTCAACACATTTTATGGGGTCTTGATCTACTGAATTAATTGTAGACGCAATTTTATTTGGAATACGTATTAGTATGGGGATATGAAAACTCTGTCATGACTGCATCGTTCACCTTTAATTAATACCGCTGTTGTTATTTACTCGTGACGATAATTAGCAGCCGCAAGCAGAGCAAAAATTAAATACTTTCATCATATTTGGGCTACTTAAAAAGATAACGATTCTTTTGGCCATATTTATGACAGTGCTAAGAAAGTTGATTGCGTATTAGCGCTCCAATAAAAGTTAATTGCACTTAAATTAGGTCTCGTCCAAGAATAATTAATGAAACTTAGCAGGGCTTGTGTACAGATTCATAAGATTCAAGCTCCAAGCAGATCGGATGCAATTTGCTTCTTTAAATCGCTCACTCGCAAGGATTCTTTAACAATTTGAAAAGATGTTAGGGTTCAGAGCAGTGAGACACATATTTTTCACTTGTATTTGAAAAATGGTTATTGAAGCTAAATGTTCAGGCCTAGCGTTCATTAATGGTCCACTGGAACACTCATTAACATGTAAGTAATCAAATAGTTTCTCCCAAAAATGTTAATTCTCGAAAAATGGTATTTTCGAAAACATTTTAACATTCTATAGCAAGCGTGACAGACCGTCTGAGAGAAGGCAGATCTCTGCCTTGTGACCAGGAACTGTAGACTCAGGATGCCTAATATATGAGGGGAATTATTTAAAGGATGGAATGGCGAGAAATATATAAGGACTAATCCCTGAGTATCCTCAAATAGAAAGTGAGCCTTTAAGAACTGAAGTCTTTCACAGAGGGTAGAAATGAAAGTAACCGCTGAAATTATTGGAAACTGTGCGGGAGGGTATGTACAGTTCATTGTAGGCGATGTTAGATGGTAAGGGCTTGGTGTTTAAATCATACATGCGAGTACAACGAGTCAGATGGTATGCAAGGACTCCAAATCGTTTAATTTATTTATTTCTGGAAAACCACCAAAACGAAAAAAAAGGAAGTGAAAAATCCTCAAAATTAGGTTTGAAAATATCATGTCTATCAGAAAAAAAGAAGGGCGTGTGTAAAGTAAAGCATTCATCGAAACAATTTAAGCAATGGAGTTTAAGCTCCCTACAGAGCGAACAGTTCTCTGCATCTCCAGAGCCAACAGCTCTCTGTAGCTTCAGAACCAAAAAGTATCCGCACCTTCAAATCCCACGACTCTCAAGGATTCCACTGCCAATTCAATGGCGTTCACTCATACGTAGTTTTGAAAATTAAAAACACATGAATAGACGTTATTTACATTCTAGATCGTAACAAATGGTCCCTCAAATGTTGTATAAACTTTCGCCTTTTTTTTTGTGTGTGCCACCCTGCCGGTAAATTTAACTGCCGAGAAAATTACAAGTGATGAAACTCTACGGTAAAGGCTCCTAAGATTTAATTTAAAATGCTTCACCACCACAGAGTCAGCTGGTCCAGTTTGAGTTCAAAACCCACAAATCACTTTAAATCAAAATACTGCTCTCGTAACGTAACAACTGAGCCAGGTTTTTATTTCTACATACTCATATCAGTTGGAAAGTGTCGTGGCCTGTTGTTGTCCCTGTGTCTGTAAGCTCACAATCACGCCGGGCCGTGACTGCCCTCTGAAGATTTGGTTTCTTCCCCTCAATATTGATGAGTTTGGCCACTGTGGACAGCTTCAGAGAATCTGCCGCTCACAACAGCAGAATCTGGTAGCCCTGCGCTACCTAGAAGAGTCTGATTCCTCACAAAATCAGAGTCTAGTAATCCTTTAAGCGTTGAAGAGTCTGATTTCTCTCAAATCAGAGTCTAGTAGGCCTTTGCAACGTAGAAGAGTCTGATCCCTCACAAAACCAGAGTCTAACAGTCCTGTGGAACGAGGAAGAGTCTGATCAGTCAGAAAAGAAGAGTCTATCAGCCTTTCGTAGCCTCAAAATACCTAGTCGCCGCTTATTTTCGCGGCGCCGACCCATGACATCCTCCAAAAATTGCGTCGATTTCTCTGTGGCAGCGACGTCACCTCAGACCGCTCCAAATCTCTCATCGTACCTGATTGAATCGCAGCAAAGCTCATCTGCCAAAATTATGCCTCGAGGCTGCCACGCGTGCACAGCCAAGGGAACGGCAACTGAGTTCTGGAGAACGAAAATTCAGCTGTGAAAAACGGTGTGCTCAGGACCGCCTCTAAGAGAAGCTACAATGGAAATACGTGAAGATCAACCCTCCAACCTTCTGATTTTTCATCGCACTGTGTGGTGAACTATCGGGAGCTGTGCTACAGCTAGCTAGTAAAGAGAAGTCAGCAGTCAGATTAGCAGGCCAACATTTGGAGCTTTGAATTCGAACAAACGTAAAATCCTCTTTTGCCGCCAAAGCATTCCTGTATTTCAGCAATAGAAAAAAAATGATCACCGTATATTGTCTGACATCTATTTCTCAACCAACTTCTGAGCCCGTTTTCATGAGGTCGATTTACATAGCTCATGAACGACCAAACGTATACCTGCATTAATACATTTCGCATTCATCAATGCAGTACCTCATACTTTACACATATATTACTGCAGTACCTGATGCTTTACACATATATTACTGCAGTACCTGATGCTTTACACATGATGCTTTACACATGTATTATTACAGTACATGTTTCTCTACACATGTATTACTGCAGTGTCTGATGATTTAGACATGTATTATCGCAGTGTCTGATGCTTTATACATCTATTATTGCATTACCTGATACTTTACGCATGCATTAATGTATTACGTGATACATCACCCATGAATTATATCGTGTTACGAGATCTATGCTCGAAAAAACTGGTTTTCCTTTTTCTTAAAAAACTTGCTGTAATTCTGCATGGAATATCACTAAAGGTTGCGAAATAATAGAGTGACTTCTTTTGATCTATTATGTTTATATTCTCTGTACAGGATAACCCAGAGAAATTTATCAAAGGGAAGCGTTGTTCCTCAAAAACCAATGAATGAACAAAGCTCAAAGCTTACTCGGATGGAGATGCTGTTTATTTTGTTTTGCCTCATAGGTACCTCAATTATTTTATAACGTTGGACCACTGTTTTTTTCCGTCAAGTAAATACAAGTTTTACGACTGGAGGTATTCCCCACAAGCGAATTTCAGAGCGGAAAATATCAACTGTCATAAAACTCTACGGAAAACGCTCCTAGTATTTCATTATATATTTTATAGTATTATGGAAACTAACAGGTGACAAGCAAGAAAAGTGGTAGAGGATTTGTAGAATACTTGAAATTCTAATGTTATTTTGTCTCTTTTATAACTTTTCAAGTCGCGTATGCAGTCAATGAGTTATATAACCCTGCAGTTTTTTATTTGTCACCCTGTAGAATCTCATGCAACAGACACACTTAACAACTAGAGGGGAAATACCAATGATGTTACCTCTGTATACATATATAATTATCACTGAAACCCAGCAAAAATATTTTTTATTTAAAACTCGTACCTTAATTTGTAGGTTCTAAAATTATCTGTGCAGAATTTATGATTAGAATTTTTGCTTCCAATACTTAAACTTTAGATGAGCATTAGTGCATGCCCTTGCTAATGTTTTTAACTCATTTCTGCTACTAAGCCGGCTCATACTTTGTCCTCTATTTTTGAGCCCCAATTTTCGAACACCAATTCTCGAACACCAATTTCCGAAAATAAAATTGAAATTTACTTAGCAGCTCTAAAAGACCCCAAAGTTCATTAAGCAGGAGCTTCTGCGATATCTCCGTACAAAAGCAGCACTTATTTAAAAGCCACAATAAGCTTCTTTTTTGAAATTCACTTATCGGAGAAACTCACGTGCGTAGTGCCTTTGTCATTTAATATTCATTTGTCGTTCAAGGATAATATTTCCACATCAACTCACCTTAGACAAATTGAGGAAATATAATATTTTGAGAAACTTTTGTCCATATTGTTCAACCTGGCTGATAAAGTTGACAGACTATTTGCCCGAGATGGCATGTTTATTTACGACTATTCCAATTCGAAACAGCTCTCAATTGTAAGCTGTTCAAGCATTTTTCAAAAGACATTGCTTCGAAAATTACTATACTCCAATAATATTGGTCTCTCTGTGAAATTAAATTGTAGCCTTGGAGTCGGAGCACTACCGGAACAATAAGTATTAAGTCCTGAGGCTGACTGGTGCCATAAAAATCACCCCGTTTCGTAGCAATTCATTCGCCTTTTTCAAGGCTTTAATTCATTCATTTCAGCAGTCAATAGACATTCGCTTTAACCTACCCACGTGGCCTTCTTTTGACTCCGACCAACAGACAGGGGCTCTTTTCGAAAGTGTGTGAAACCTTTGTCTACTATATTACTGTACACGCTCTGACATATGTAAATAGGGGGAATTACAATAGTTTGCCTTTAATTTAATAGATTTTTCAATTGAAGCTGCTTTAGTCGAGTTCTTTAGAGTCAACTTTTCATAAGCAAAATTTGTTCATGAAAATACTGTGATTTCATACTTTAATGAATGAGCTTTGAAGTCAACGATTCATAAAAACACTATGTTAACTGAACTATTCACCCGTATTAAATTAAATAAGAAATTCATTTTCTCTTAGGTCATATCGCAATTTACAACACGATATTCGGTATCCTGTCTACGACATTGCTGCATGTCAGCAACGCTAGCAGTAATTTTTTTCTGTGGTGGCTCGACAAATGCGTTTGAGACCAAAAATTACAAGTGTATGACGACGGCTGATATTATTATAATTATCATACGACGGTATTATTATAATAGAGGGGGGCTCTTCAACATGAACCGAGCTCATCATAAATCCAGCCAGTTTTCAAGTCGTCTACACTCTATTCACCACTCCTGCTCTACGCTGGCAGGTCAAGAGCTGATGTTTTCCATTGGCTTGTAAATTATTAGTCATCTTGTCTCAACAGACCAATCACTTAACGCGCAACGATGGGTGGAGTAATGCCTCAGCCTCGAAGTATGTTTTCAATCCTAGTATGCTAATACGAGTGCAATCGCATGCCTTTTGAATTCAAAATATATTTTGTAAATGCTCTTCCCAGACGGCAACTCAATCTAAAAAGTCTGTCTGGTACGAAAAACTGAAGAAATAGAAACATCGTTAAAAAGCATCGATCAATGGTCTTCAATAATTAATTAGTTTGTTTCCTGCTTACACGAATATAAAAAATTGTATAGGTACATACATCAACTTTACATCTTAATAATTTTACATATTTGGTATATATTATCACTTAACAATTGGGAACAATAGTCAAACTCAATTCCGCTAACAGCACGCCTGTGACTCACATAGAAAGCCATTTTTCAATAAAACGACGCGCATGATGAGAAGTTATCACGATAACACTCCCACGCAAACAACTCTTCATACTCTCACATAAAAACTCCCACACCTCGCACAAGAGTGTTGCATCCAAGAGATTTACCCTCCACCTGCAACACACGCCTCGACCACCTTGCGAAGCGTGAGTTTGTGAACCTTACGAAAGGAAGAGACAATCGCCATCACTCTTTCTGTGACACGCGTTGTCGCAAGGCCAGTGTCAACAGCCTGGCGATATGGCACTGTTGACACTCTGAAGAGCGATGAGCAGCTTCTTGTTTGACTGCCTCGCATGAGCCTGTGCGTCTCACTCCGCCGGCCCGCCGCTCTCCAAAGGAACTAGTTAGACAAAATATTTATTTTACTTCGTAGAAGTTGACGATCTCCATTCGGGCCAGCGTTATTGGTTCCATTCCTGGGTGGCAGAAGTTGAGTATTTCCATAGGAGTCTGCGTCACAAGGGGTTTTGGCGCAAATTTTGGTCGTCTGGCACTGCGGTGTATGGCGATGCCCAAGTTAAAAACCCGTGTTCCACTAGAAAAGGTTTTCGGTTTCATGTTGTTCCACAATTTACTTGTTGGCTCAATTTCTTGATATTCTGTGAAAATATATCGCTTGACAAGGACTAGCACCTCAGGGATGGAATGCTGCAGTTTCTCAATGTTTACTCCAAAAAATATATATCTTTCTTAAAGCTAAGACGCATGGCTGAAACTCAAGCAGTTATTCGAAATGACTGCATGGCGCCGCGGTTGTTCACTCTATGACTAATTTAAAGTAAACTAAACTAAATAAACTAAATAACCTCTTATTTATTTTCATACGGAAATGACAAAGTTTCTTTCTTTACTCTATGTAACGGAATTTTTGTTGCTGGCAATTATGAAAGTGTGTTTTTTTTGTCCCTCATTCCTGAGACTTTTTTGAATTTTACATGATTTATACTTATTACTGGAATTTTATTGAAGGAAGCCTAATTTTTAAATTCTTTGACCTGCCCACAGAAGCAAAATTTCAGCTTAAATTTCAGCTTAAATTAATTTCAGCTTGTTTACCAACAAATAAATGGGCAATTATGGCCTAAGCACAGAGACACCTCGGTCTTGGTACAGGAACAAAGTGAAATTTTGTTGCATGGTGTTATGGAAGTAATGGATGTGGTTAGTCAGCATAGTACCCCGTTCTCGCACAGCAGTGAGACGGATTTTCAATGCTTCATTATTTGCTCTAAAGTTAGACTAAAGTCTAATATTTCTTTAGGAAAATACGTCGACAACGGGACACGACAACAGTAGTAGTTTTTATTTGCACGATCGAGTATCCTAATTTTGAAGAACACTATTTTTAAAATGATCAGTAAGCTCCTGGTCTACACCAACGAAGCAGATGAACAGTGTACTTGTGTGCCATTGTGACCGCTAGATGGGACCGGTGACGATGGTCTGCGTTATTAATAAGTCGGCATTATTTTTCTCTCTTCATGGTCGAAAATAACTGAACTGAAGATCGTTTCATGAAACTTTGAAGTTGTATGAGGGGCAGTAACTCAATTTGTGCTTCGTTAAAATGGCAATTTCATGCGTTATTAGATTAGGAACCACGTCTATGAACCTTCCAGCTTTAGGAACTGTGAAAAGAAGAATTGTCCTAAATGTTCGTAGCAAATTTTGCTCCCCATAACTTCAGCGTCCTCCGATGCAACCTGCAAAAAGTCTTCATGCATATTTGTGTTTCTCTTTTTTTAAATAACTGAATTTCCAGCTCCCCCTCCAACCCCTTATGTTCTGAGATAAGAAATTTTCTAAAGACTTACTGACAAGCAAAGTATTCAACAAGTTTTCCACACCGGTGTGTAAATTTACCCCAAGTACAGTCAAATAAATCAATTATAATTGACACGCTTACTACATTTGTATGCGGTGTTTAAACATCTTCAATAAGGCCAACACGAAGAAAAAACATACCCGACACTAAATTTTTTCTGAGAGAGCAGTGTCTCGTGATTACGTTCCAGTGCCGGAACGTAAAGGATGCCGTCAAAACCTTGTTTACAAGACTTCTGTTCATCTTATTGAAACTGAGAAACACTACTACGGAAATCCTGCTAGCGGGTGGGGGCAAGAGGCTAGTTTTAAAATCTTGCTCGGCTCACTCTGCCCTGCCGCTGCAAGTCGATGGAGTCGGAGAGCACGAGTCTGACCGTGCCTCGAGCTAAAGAAATATTTTATTTTTCAGGTAAGCTTTCTCACAAAACCAATATCGATGAAAAACGCTCGGTAGCTCGGCCTGGAAATCAATTTGTGGAAAACACAGCAGTCAACATGAAAGAAATGTATTAAATTGAATTTGAAACTTCGGACAAGTCAAAAGCGCATTTTCTTCCTCTCGAGATTATAAAGTAACGAAACGAAAATGATTTTTGAGAATAAATTCAACGTATTAACGTTGAATCAAAGAGGTATCTGGAGGAAAAATTGTCCGAGGGGAATTCAAAGCGATGTCGATTAACGATGTAAAGAGCGTGAAGAAAAAAAGAAGTATTGGTCGTCAGCGATTATTTGCAGCGATACCTTGCAGCAATAGTCTACAGTAATAGTCTGATGCAATAATCTATAGCAATTATCTGAAGCGAAAGTCCACAACAATTGTTTACATCGAAAGTCTAGAGCAATTCTCTGAAGCGATAGTCTTCAACCATTATATGAAACGATAGTACACAGTAATAGTCTATTACGATAATCTATAGCGATTCTCTTCAGCGATAGCCTGCAGCGATAGTCTACAGTGATAGTCTACAGCAGTAGTCTACAGCAATAGTCTACAAATTCAGAGTTCACTCAGAGACGCCTGTGAAGTTTTGTAGTATAATAGGTTTTACATATTAACTTTTTTATTTTAACATTCAAATAGTTCATAGCATTTTTTCTAATAATCTTCCGTAGTCGTTTTTCAGTTTTTTATAAAGATGTAATTGAAGTAAAACGCTTAAAAATTTGTTGGAATTCTATATATTTATGTTACGTATTGAGGTACATGTTTATGATGATTGACATGCCAGAATCACGAAGAGTTCGAGTTCGTTCTCTGAAAATTCACTCAAGGTTTCTCATACCACCTCGTTGGACGCGCTCATACCAACATCAACTCGTAACTCCGCCAACTCCATCAATCCCTAACTCCACAACTCTCCAAATCACCTCCTTCACTAGTTATTTGGCATTAAAGGAGATGCAGATAAAGTATTCAAGGAACATTTTATTTGCACGTTTCGAGCCTAAGCTCGATTTCACAGCAGCTGTAAAATGCTTTGAGATTACTTTTAAATCACCAATGCCACTATGTATACGCAATGCGTACAAAATGCTACAAAATTATCATCCACATTGCGCGTGAAATGATACAGAGTTATCGGACGGTAAACACTTCGCATGTCATTAAGGAATGGCTGAATTTTATGGATATACAGGCGTTCTTCAATACCGAAATCTAGATTTTCATAATAGTGTTTAAAACTGTCAATTGTCGATAATAAGACTCTATTCACAACGGTCCCTGGAACAAAGCAGCCTGATGCTGGAGTAGGTGGGAGACACCGTTAGATGTCTTTGCATACCCACAAGCGAACACTTTGACCCAGCAGGCTAAGACCTCTTACCTTACAATATCTTCATCTTTATAATCAAACCAAAAAAATCGGTGAGTTTTACAAGTAAATCGATTTAGATTCATGAAGCCCGTAAAATGGAGGCGTTATCGCTGCATTACTGGAGTGCAAATGCCCTTCTTCGCCATGCATTGGCATAAAACATTCATGAGCCGACCAACGCGGCTGAGGTGAACTCAATTGCCTTCGTTCGCACGGCCTCATTCAAGAGACAGACCTCGGTCGAATTATTTCAAAGCTTCAAGATGAAATTCACAGGTACGCGAATGCACTGTATTTAAACCGAACGAATTCCATGTTTTTCCCAAGGAAGATCTTACTTACGATTCAGGGATAATATAAGATGGAGGTTACGTTAGGCTCATCGATGCGGGTAGAGCAGTACATTCAAAAAGAACAATCTAGTCAGTCAACTGTATCTTTGTAAGGGGAACAGTTAAAGCTCATATTATTAATTTTGAGAACTGAGAGTTTCATTTAGTGTTTAAGAACTGAGAACTTTGAGAATTTTGAGGAATTTCGAGATTTAAAAGTTTTGAGAATTCTGATTTTGAGAATTGAGAAAAGTCTCGAAAACATGCCGTTGAGTGTTGTCTCGAGAACAGTGTTGTGAGGGCCTATTTGATTTATTTATATATTTATAAATGAATACAAAAATGTGAACGCACCGAAAGGTTATTCGGCATGCAAGGAATGATCAGTCTCTGAGAAATATTTACATAAGCGCAAGGGAAAGTGGAAATCGAAAGAGAAGTATCATTCAGTCCCCGTGGGCCATTCAATGGAAAATGATGGACGTAGAGCTGAGAACTTATATGTAAATGTTTCGTAAGTAAATTACCAGAGGAAAGCGTAAACATCGGTGAAAACTAATGAAGAATCTTGTGATGCATACATTCCAAGAATATTTCCATTGAGAATTGCCCGAACTATCGTAATACGGTAAAGATTCTCCTCTTACCTTTCACCGTAATATTCTGCTAAAAGGAACAAGAACTGATAAAGGAAGGGGAACGGCGATCGGTAAGCAACAACAGACTGTGAATAGTAGTAGATTCTGATCCTACGCTACATTTTAAACTTTGAAATCGGGCAACGAACTCATGTTTATTATTAATATTATATTAAATATATATATGGGATGTGTTCATTTTTAAAAAATGCAGCCTTTTAGCAAGAAACTAATACTCTCTGTTTTTTGTATTCTACATTGCCTACATGCTCTAAGACGAACATATTTATGCCATAAAAAGTATTAGTTGACTAGCACATAATTGAAAGGAAAATGTGCAATACAAAATGACGCAGTTTATCACCCCGAGTAGACGCCTGTCAATCCTGGAAGTGTCTTTACAGCCTGCGCTCGATCTCACTTCTTATAACCTTAATCTAAACAGCCACAAAAATTCTTCCATGAACTACAGGAACGCAAGAAACTGCTAAGCCGCTTCAGCTCGCTGGATCACTTCACAGCACCAGAAGCCTTACCCATGACTCTGGGCAGAGCAATTCAGCAGCAAATCTAAAAGGCGAGTTTCAATTGCGTCAACAGCAAGCTTATCACTCGGAACAGCGGCGGCTGTTATTTGGTGCGCCTGCACACAGGACGTTGACCTGCCATGCGCGGGATTGCGTTATTTGGAGCAATTTAGCGGCGGTCCGACGAGGCTTTCAGCGACGCATTGTCTTGCGCGCAATGGCAGTAATGGCAGTAAAGACTCGCTGCCTCGAGCCACAATGTGCAGTAAATGGACCGGCAGTAATTGCAGAGTCATGGCTGCCATTGCATCAATTGCCGCTCAGTAATTGCTTGCTTCCATTCATATATTTTCTTCGGTTTTTACTCCGGAAGATGTGAGGCGATGAACAAAGTCACTCTAAATGTTGCGCCACAAATGCCCTGCAGTCAGTTTTGCCCTGACGTAATATTCAGCTGACTTTGCCGTACAAATGTCGAGTGAGGTTTTCTCGAAGAATTGCAGATATATTGAATGCAACCCTGACATTGAATAGTTGTTTGCTTCCGAGATTTAAATACGCGTACATGTGATTCTTAGATAAAAAATTGTAGTTCTTTCTCATCTTTGTTTATCGACTCGAGTAAAATCTGGGAAATTAATCTTAACTGCATGAGGAATATACCAAATAAATGAGATACATTTTACGACAGGCCGGAGACCTGTGCAACCCTGGTTGCATTAGTGTCCTACCATGTTTTCTGCATAAACTTTTCGTCGGGACCTTTCAGCATCTAACAATTTCTGGTAATTGAATTCCCGTTAGTGCTAGGGAAGTAAGTAAAGCATAACAATGCCGAAAAATATCTCCAGCTTTAATATTTTTAAAAGCATGTCAGAAACTCACAACTCTGCAATTATTTCAGCTAGATAACGTAGCGAATGTTTTTGTATAGCGCAGTTGGGCGAAGAAGTTCAATTAGTACCGTGAGACGAAAATAGAGAATAAAGATCTGTTGTTATTGCAGCTCATATTTTGGGTTAGATTTTTCAGGGACAATGGGCGCACCTTAACAAGATGAAACAGATTTGGATTTTAGAAGTGAAAGGAAATAAGTTCCTTGCAGTTCGATTGCTCCCAAGTGTTGCCGTCGCCACGCACAGTAGCTGGTCTTACCAGAACAATTCTCTGGAACGAATGGGATTCTTCGAGAAGTTTTCCACATCTTTCACGATGGAAATACGATAAAGCAATTGCAGTCAGCTAATCGTGTGAGACTCTCACGCATGTCAGAACGGGCATATCGGCAAAGGATATACAATTTCCTCGTGCAACAGAAGTAATGTTACTCATTTTCTTTGTATGTAGATGTGAATTTAGTTGTGTAGGAATATAAATTTTTTTAATATTTTCTCTCCCAATAATGGGTTTTTACTACAGTATAAGTACATACTGAAAGTAGAAGCATCCTTTATTGAACCATATGTGACAACTTTAAATATTCAATAACACAATCATATCTAAATTCACATAGCAGGCCGAATTCTGCATACTGATAACATTCAGGAAAACCCGATCATCGAAGAGCAATCGATTCATTTATGTATTTGGGTCCCATTTTCCACTTGACTGACAAAACGCTTGCGCAGAACTGGTGCGCCGCCCTCTTGTCTCAGGTCACGGCGGAATAAAAAAACAATTTCCATAGGTCGAGATATGCCCTCGGCTTCAGCACGAGGACTTCATAAGCCGCGACGAAGAACAATTCTCAGGCCTGAGACGAGGGCTCTCTCTCGGGAAATTTAGACGCTCTGCACTCCCTCAGCGAGATAATTCTTGAGATGTAACTTTTGCTGTCAGAGGAGGGTTGCAGCTTGAGGGCTCTAACTTACAATCTATGCTCAGTTGTCCGGGGAGATTGCAAATTGAGACCTAACTTCAGTTGAGTGAAAAAGTTGCAACTTGAAGACTGTAACTTGAGGTTTATACTCAGTAATTTGAGAAAGCTGTAACTTGGGGCCTTATGTCAAATATCTTAGAAGATTACAGCATGCGGGTTGCAACTTGCGATCTATACTCAGTTATCTGAAAATGTTGTAACTTAATGTCTAACTTCATCGGTTTGAGAAAGTTGCAACTTAAGTTAAGGTCTGTAACTTGAGATCTAATCTCATTTGTACCAACGCACCGCATTCGTACATTCATTTCATTTTTTCATATGCTGAGAGAAGTTTTACTCTGCATGCAAATTTAGTCGGCAATTTTAAATTGCTGGCAACGCTACAGAAACATTCCTCGTTTCTTTGGCCTCATTTTGTGTTGCTCTAAAAACAAAGAATGATATTTAGCTTCTTTGAGAAGTGACGTGTAAAAATGCTTGAATGACTGAAATGTTATTTTATTGTCCCTAAACAGACTTCGCCTTATTTCATCTCAAGATTTTCACGCGTTATTCTTTGACACGAGAAACACTACAGGCGCCGGATGATAGAAACACATTAGAAGCATTCTAATGTTTCCGAGCTAAATCGCAAAAATGTATATCTATCACGTGCAAACTTTTGAAGTACGGCTTCTTGTAAATTTGGAAAATCTTCGTAAACATCATAGTTTATGCAGGCGCCATCGTTTCAACCCCGGACGATGAGCTGTAAACAGTCGTCCTGAGGCCCAAGTTATGGCAGCACAACACACAAGTTATGGCAGCACAACACACAAGTTATGGCAGCACCACACACAAGTTATGGCAGCACAACACACAAACTATGGCAGCAAAACACACAACTTGCAGCAGCACCACACAACACACAAATAACAACGACAACACACACAAAGACAGACCACAGTTTGTCCGGGACGAAGCTTATCCATCTCACAGAATCGAAACTTTTGCCGTACTCGGGAAAATCGCTGCCGCCGCTGGGCCATTGATCACACGAGCTGGTGGCAGACCTGAGAGGCAGGAGGGCGGCCGCACGGTGCCGCCGCACTCAGGACCGCTGCAACGCCTCTTGCCCGTACGACCAGGAGCGGAGGTGGGGTAAACAGCAGGCTTTTTGTTACTTGAGCCATTTTGGTTTTTAATTTCCACTGTCGGATTGCCTTGACAAACCGAAGATCGTAGGATAAGACGTAGATAATAAAATATATCTACATATAACTATGCCTGAGCTGATATAGTAGGTATAGATCTAGATCAAAAGCCTGAACCTAGATCATAAAATCGATCTAGGTTCAGGTATAAGCCTAGGCAGTAGACATAGATCTGGCTCTAGATCAAACCTAGATCATGGAAATAGATCCAGATATAAGCGACATCCCCCCATCCACTTCCCCTATCCACATTCACTATCCACATTTCTTACTTATATCTCCCATCCACATCCCCCATCTACTTCCCCACCTACATCCTCCAAACAC
>VOMN01116344.1:0-13707 GCA_014899125.1 Orchestia grillus
CCGCCAAAAATGGCGGGACAAATGATGTTAAATTCTTAAGATGCCCTCATATTTACGGTAACTCTGTCTTAAATAATATTATTTTTAGCATCACTGATATAGACTAATTTATCTGATAATCTCCCGATTATTTTAGCAATATTGACGCGGGAATTTTCTTGTTACAAAGACGGACAGACAGACGGACGGACGGAAGGACCAATTAACCAACCAAGCAACACTGGGCTGTATAATAACTAAGTGTATAAAATTCACCACAATTTTAATGTGTTCAATGAGATTCCCATTGTTATAACATAGAATAAATTACGTACAAAAAATATACAAATTTATTTAAGGAGACACCTGGCGTTTCATTACATAGCGTTGATGTTACTTAGTACTATTATTACTATTTCAATATATTACTCTACTTGTACATGATATACTAACACAAAGCGTTCTTTGACGAGTCCCATTAGGTCCCAAACATTAACTTCTCGGTGCTGCTGGAAGTGTGGATTCTAAAGAAAGCTCGATAAAAAATTGTGGATTACATTTTCTCCAAAGCATTCAACTTTTGATTTTCTCCTCTTACTGACAATGGCAAGCCCCCATTTAACACGAAGTAATTGATTCCTCGAAAGCCAAACTCATTTTTTTCAGAAGAAGAGATCAGGGCTAACTCTGAAAATCTATGTCCTTTTCAGATGCAGCAGCACTGATCATCACACTTCCCCCCCATAATACGAACATTGACTGACTGCAGCACTCATCATCACACTTCCCACCCATAATACGAACATTGACTGACAGCAGCACTCATCATCACACTTCCCACCCACGATACGAACATTGACTGACAGCAGCACTCATCATCACACTTCCCACCCATGATACGAACATTGACTGACATAGTTTACACCCAGTACGACTCTTGAAAGTGCGCATCGTAGTCATCATCCACGTGAGAACGCCAACATCGGTTGAAATTATTGTCCATTCCTTGATATTTCTTCACCGACGAAAGACAAACTCAATATTCCGCTCGAAAGCATTTGACTCGAAGAGAAAAACCTGGTATTGCTAAAAAGACCTATTGAATGAGAAAGTATTCTTAGCTTATAATTTCATTACTTCTTTGAAAGTTTTACCTCAGGACGCAAAGCTCTTGGCAGCAAAATATGTTTTGCAGAATCTTTCCGTGAAGCACTTACGGTTATCGCGTTGGAAACTCACTCAAAGAAGACACTCCATTTAGGTCATAATGCAATAGACTGGAATTGTCTTAGTTCCATTAACTCTATGATGAAGACATTTCTTTCAGAGCCATGCTTGTTCTAGTCTAGAAACCCACTTAACGTCAATTATTTTTGAAGAATAAAATACCACCCGTCCACTATTTTGTATTCTTACGTAAATTTATGAGCTTAAATCACTCCATTTATTCAAAATATCCAATGCTCCTAACTCAAGGAGATTGATAAATTAATCGCACTCAAAAATGTCCCTCAGCAACCGCACAAATTAAAAGTTCAAATTACAACACTTCGGCTTAGTTTTCAAATTAACAAATGATCTACGGCGAAAAATCGTCTTTTGATCCTTACGAAATACTGAAAGGGAAGGGGGTGATCGATGAAACGGATAGCAGCTTCACAGTAACGCTCACGTATGATATAGTTATACTTATTAGAAATTGCACTCATCCCGCGTGAAGAGAACTGAAAGTGAAATTTGGACATAAAAACACCACAGTGGAGAATCCCAAACTTTAATCGAGCGTTTTAATTTTTGTAGCCCTCGAGCAGATGGAGCTCTCGGTTTTGTTTGCATTAGCATTAAGCTGGAGCTTGCCGAGCGTCTACAGTATTCTGAGGGTATTATAGAGGTGATTATTAAAGGCAATTTAGCAGACAGCTGCCTTACTAAACGCGCTTAGGCAAGCACAACTTTGGTGATGCATAATCGGTCCTGTATTTAGCGTTGAGAGCATGTTCAATATCAGCGCATACGACGGAACTGTGGTAAAAATCTCAAATTATTTCTATTGGCTGGAAATTTATAATTATTTCCACAATCGGTTGGATGTCATTGTCCTCTTTGGTCTACAATACTTGTTTTCAGTAGATAGAATTTTTCTCGTTCCTAGTTAAAAATTTATGCTTCTATTTTTAAATAAAAATTTATGGCTTTAAAACTTATGCATTGGCTAACAGAAAAAATACAATTAGAAACCAATCGCTGCAGTCATCTATCAAAAACAGTCAGAACGACGATGTGAATATTTCGACAGATCTTTTACGAAAGCGGGAGCCCCTTTGTAGAGCACTTACAATTGAACAATGGCATCCATTGTAGTAATGTCTTTGAAAGTCGGACGAAGAGTGACGGCAGCCATTGGAGGTGTGGTGCAGATGTGCACTTCCGAAACTTTGCCTTGTTCTTTTCACCGAGGCCCCTCGGGGAGATCCGAGGGCGCCTCGAGGAAGACGTGCGTCATTTCCTTCAATGAAAAATCTCCATTTTTTGTCGCTAGGAAGGGCTAATGTGAGCTTTCGCGGAAGATTCTTCTATGGTAAGTTGAAATTGCAATGGCTTGGCTAAGCTGAAAGTGCGACTCATGCAAGCAATTTCATTTTTCTCAAAACATCTATTCTCGTTCGATGAGTGTTGTTCATTTTTTTAACAACAAAATGAAATTTAAAAGTGTTTGGTAAAATTTAAATCGTGACTTCAAATAATTGTTGCAGGATGGTCCAGTATTAGACTCTTTCATTTTTTCTACTGTCCGATGGATAACCCATTTTGGACGGCATATTACTCTTAGAATTTAAGAATTTTGATTCACTTGGTTCTAATGTTTTGCTTATAAATTTCACCATCGAGAACTTAACTGAGATTATCTGGAACTCTATTATTGAAGGCACGTGAGCATCGGGGACTGGAATCAAAACTTTTTCGTAACGTTCTCTTGATCTCGACTCCAGCACAGAGCGCTGCGTGTACGCGGCACAAGGGGCTTGCTTGGGTTAACAGAGGAGTGAAAAGTAGGTTCTGCGAGTGAGAATATGCTTTTCAAAAAAGAATTCCTACTCTTACTCGCCATGAGATACAATTAAACTGAACTTTTTGCGACAAATTTGTGTTGCCTTCCACGCATAAACAATAAATTAAATCTCATATAAAACTTTTTCGAATCAAATCAGCACAACATAGGTATCTACTGTACCATGGATAACTTTCACGTAATACCCACATCACATTCTTCTCTCTTCCGTCGTGTATACCGGGTCATTTTTTATAATGGAAGACAGTATTTATCGCAAAATGTTACCCCGTAAAGAAAACTACGCGATAATGTACGAAAGCCAACACGTAAGTCCTCATATGACACTCTTTAAGTCATGCGAAGGAGAAAAAGAGTGGCGATTTTAACTCGTTGACTTTACCTCAACTTTGACGTCGTTCTGCCTCTGGGCGCCGTAGAGTTCGTGTTGCCGCGACGCACGGCCGTCAACGCCGCTGGGTTATAAGCTTTGATACACATTACGGCTTCTCTAGATTACGGTGTATTTTATTTCCAATTGGAATCCCAGCAAATAGTTCAAACGTGCAACATGCCCATAGAGTGAGGGAGGGTAAACAGAACCTTAATAAAATCAGACTAAAGTCTACCCTTAAATTTGATCACTCTTTTGTAGGCAAAGTGATAGGATCACAAGGCTTGAACTTTAGTCACAACGGCTAAATGAAGAACTAATTCAATTAATTGTGTATAAATATTATATGTTAGAACTCCGGTTTCTATTTGTGGCAAAATTAGTTTTGCTGTACGTTCTACACAGTGGTGTTCATACCTGGTCGTAAATTATAACTGTATTAATTGCAAGTCCTTCATTGTAAGCCTTCACAGATAAGACGCAATTACACTGTTTGGTAATCTACATAATCGGCGTCTAGTTAACTGTGACAAATTCGTAGCACCGACCATTTGAGAATTTGACTTCACCTTATAATAAAAACAAATACTTGAGTACGTGATCTTGTGATCCCTGCTAGAAATTTTACGGTTATTTAAAAAAAATGAATTGTTTAATTCAACGCAAATTAACTATAAATATAAAAAAATATTATCGCTTAGATTACCTGTCTTTTTCAGCGATCAGCGAGCATTTGGTTGAGTCCCTAGACAAACATTCTTATTATGAAAAGAATTATTTTTCTCATTGATTAACCTTTTCCTTTCAAATAAAAAGCTTATCAGGCTGTTCTCGGTTCAGGTAATTGGAAAGGGTCTTTTACGTTCAACTGCCTGTTGCAAAGGTTAAAATTGTCTTCATATGCTGAATGAGATTTCGAATTTCATTTGAATTATTTTTGGAAGCTGAAGAAGACAGACATTCTTTAAGTCCTGTGAAGGAGAAAAAAAAACAGATTTTAACTCGAAAACTTTACCTCAACTCTGGTGCCGTTTTGCTTTTAGGCTACTCAACTCCAGAACGTTTTTAAATAAAGTGAGTTAGTCATGCTGTAGTAGAAATATGTACAGAATTGTGAAACGTGAGAAAAATATTGTTATTTAAGACAAGCATTGTCAGACTGGGAGCAAAGGGAAGTTTGCAGTCGTTAGAGTGAAGTGTAATTGCAGCTCAATAATTATTAGGGTAATGATAACGTGTGGATGCTTCGAAATACGAGTACGTACTCTGTAATTTAATGCCCCATTATGCAAGTATTTATTTCTGCATGATACCCTCTCAAAACAGACTTTCCTCGATTGTTTTACACCTCGTTACGCATTCTCTTATTGCTATGTCGGATGTTAATCTACAAGATATAGAACTCGGGTTCAGCTTGAAGTAAGCAAGGCTTAAAATAAGTATAGACGATCTCTCAGCTAGTCTTTGGTTTTAGTACCCACTGAATGATAAGACTTGTTCATATGGAAAGTGGTAATAGTTTTAATAAAAACAATAATGAGAAAATTTTCGATGAGTTTAGAAATGCGACCGAGGTGCCGCAACTTGGATCACAACAACGATGCAACTTACTACATCCTTCCCACTCTCTCTGCTAATTGGACCATCCTAACACTGGTCTAGATTTAAGCAGGAGCGAGTAAAACTTACGGCGTCTCATTTGCAACGACAAACATTTCGAATTTGAAGCAAGCATGCAGCTACCAGTGTTCCCTCGCGAAATTATTCACGCTGTTCCCTGACAAACGATGAGCTCTTTGTCGACGTTGCGCATTTGTTACTGCTACGTTCTTCTTCCGAGTGAATAATCAATGAGGGGTTGCGATAAAGGCTTTATTCCAAGTGTTTCGAATGCGGAGAATCAGGAAACTAGAAGTTATGCTTTTGGTGTCTTGGTAAATCTTAGGAGAATCGTGGTACATATTAATCTCATGGAAACCAACAAGGGTTTGAATTCTCTTATTATTCTGATTTTTCAATACGAGTAATTTCTGCTCTGTTAGAATGTCGGATGCTTGTGAGTTTTATGGAGCCTTTATACAGTAAATTGATAGCAGAAAAGGCATGATATTTGCATTTAAACGAGCTACTTGTAAAAACTGTCAAAGGAGGATGACCTCATCAAAACTTGATACTTTTCTAATTGTTGTCCTTTTCATATTATTATCGAATCATTGTTGCAGAAGTCTCTTGCTGATTGGTTTAAAATTGCCGAATAAATTATTTTCGAATCTCTATTTTATTTTGTTATTAGTCTATTCGTTTAACACTAAGCAGTCGAAAACTAAATCCTGGTAAATTGAGACCCAAAATTTTTCTCAATCTCATCGTTGTGGGGAAAACGTGCGTTTTCTTGAATCAGTCATTGCGAACTCTTACTCTAGCAATGAGTCAGGTCTGGGCCAAGTCACAATGAAGGGTTGCTGCCGTTTTACATTTGTTGCCAGCTGGATAGCAGCTTTCAGCTGTCAATCGTGGCGTCACCAACTGGATAGCAGCTTTCAGCTGTCAATTGTGGCGTTACCAGCTGGATAGCAGCTTCCAGTTGTCAATTGTGGGATTTAAATTATTCTTCAAATGAGCGAAAGAAGCCGAGCAAGCTTATGAAAAAGTGAAAATTTCTATTTCTTGAGAGTTATTGTATGCGTAATTACTGAATTTGTTATTTTAACCGAAAGAACAATTTGAGTGTTGGTGCAACATGCTGCTCTTCATTCAAAATCAGATTTAGGACGGTTGTTCGGCTCGACTTCTGAACTATCCAAACCTCGCATAGAACTTTTAAGAACTTGGCAACCTCGGTAAACAATTTTTGATGAGTGTCTTCCTCAAATAAATATTTCCCCTCTTACAATGCTATCAAAATTCACAAAAGCTGCAAAGCCGCCGAAATTACACCAAAAGAAATAAAAATCTCCTCTAAAGAATTTCATGGAAAGAAACATTTGACCACGATTGCGTTGTGTATGTGTGCCCCCCCATGAAAAATGGATTTCATATTTTCACCATAACTTACGTGTGGGTCTGTTGTTAGTCCACTACTTACTAACTGAATGATGGTCCGATGATGAAAGTTAAGATCTGGAAAACATTGAATACGTATTATAGTTAAAATTTTTTAACGCCACTCAAACCATTTTCCTGACTTAGGTCGGCATAGGTTGCTGCAGCTGAAAATGTAGATGTGACCTAAAACGACTAGGGCTGGGGTAGTCATTTGGTCTGAGATTATCATATTTTCTCATGCTTTTCGATAATTGTTACCATCACGAAGTGCAAATGTATTCGGTGAAATTTTCTCAACACTTAAATCAGGGCATGCACCTTTGATTAACGCAGGCGATTGATCCGATAGTTCGGAAGTGCATATCCTTCGACATGAAAGAGTGGTTATAACGGAGTTTTAGACAAGATGATAGAATTTTTTTGCATTCATTCATTGCGGGAATTAGTTTAATTACCATGAAGATAACATCTGGAAGTACACTTTGGAACCTCCTCCTCCCATCACAATCGACTTTTCTTGGTTTTTCTTGCGGAGTAATTCTTTTGTAGGGCACATGCTATAAAATTCTGCAAGTTCTAGCTCCAGAATTTTCCGCTATGTTCGTCACTAAGCAAAATTTACATGCTTTAAAGGTGTGAACACCTGATGCGCTAAGTGATATCAACCTAAAAGCTAATCAGACGCACCTTGAACGAGTTCGTCTTCCTTGTATCTCTCATTATTTTCTTTCTTCATCTTGTAATCTTATGCATTTTGATTTTCTTACCTCATTCGCATTAAGTATGAGGTTAATATTGTAATAACCGGTACAGATACCGTCTCTCAGGATCTGCATCATTTGTATGTATAACACAACCATGCTGATCGGATCAGCGCCAGACAATCAAGAGCAGCAGCAAAAGCCTCAGGAGGAGCTGCGCTTCCCATCTCAGAAACTGAACAATGTTGATTTGAAATAACTATTCCTACTGAGTGGAAGGAGAAAACTGCTTCAGCAATAAGAATACATTCGCAAATAAAAGAATTATTGCGTTGGGTGAAAAGAACTTGGGACAATAATGAAAACTGTTGAGCTTCAAAAATATTTAGCGCAAGAACTAAGGACTAATTACAGAATAACATAATTCAACACATAGTTGTTTGAATTTCGTATGCACACACAGTTTCAATATAAAGTAGAAGAAATAATTGAAATCTAACGTCTTAATTTGGAACATGCCTAAGCGCATTCGAAACTGTTACGCTGCTCAATCTCGTCTATTTGTCACTTGACTTCTACTCGCGACATCATGTAACAAGTTAAAATAACTACTAAAATCCAGTTGCTACTTTGAATGTTTCTGGACACTCTTCGTTGTTGCTAATATCACTATTTTATGCAATTTATTCGTATGTGCATTAATTCTTTATTCTAACCCTAAAATTTTTAAGTAGATTTAGGTTTGGTTGATTACCTAATTACCTGACTGTTACATTGCTATCACCTTCCTCTTCTCAAAGCGTGACATTGTTTCTGTGGTAGCTTGCTTGCTCTCGTGGTACTTTTGATAGGTTAGGTTCCTGCGGTAGCTTGCTTGCTCTCGTGGTACTTTTGATAGGTTAGGATTCTGCGGTAGCCTGCTTGCTCTCGCGGTACTTTTGATAGGTTAGGATTCTGCGCTAGCCTGCTTGCTCTCGTGGTACTTTTGATAGGTTAGATTTCTGCGGTAGCCTGCTTGCTCTCGTGGTACTTTTGACAGGTTAGGTTTCTGCGGTAGCCTGCTTCCTCTCGTGGTACTTTTGATAGGTCCGTACACTGGAGATTTCACACCCCATATAAATAACAATAGATTTCATTCAAAAAGTCTGTTATACATTGTGAGTTTAATAAAGAAAAACTTATCAGAACTTTAAAACCCAATAACTATTTTTCATTTTTCTAACCTCACAACTGAGACAGTCCTGATCAAAAACCTAAACTAGATGAAAAATGGCCAAAAATCATATTTCTCATAGTTGAATCTTAACAAAGTTCCACGTAAAGTTTCAACATGCAATGAGAAAAAAATGAGAGTTAAGCGGAATGTATTTTGAAATGCAACTACGCAACAGGCAGTTTTTACACAATCCAAAGTTCAAGACCACACTTCACAAAAATTAAAATTCGTAAGCACCTCCAAACAGAAATCAAAGTTCTAAATATGAACTCAGTAGTCAGCTCCAGTATTACTGTTGATCATTTGAAGAAAGCATTGTAGCTCAATGCAACCGTTTCCATGAGGTGAGAAGGAACGTTTCTCCAAGTGGTGAAGACGACAGTACGAACAGCATCTTCTGTCGGGAACTGATGTCTGTTTCGTAAGCTTCCCTTGACATCCTCACCTAAAGTTCTCAATCGTATTCAAATCAAGAGAACCCTCAGGATTATATAAAAGCGTGATGTTATTCTCGTGGAAGAAGTCCCTTGTCCTACGGGCATTGTGTGCTGCATCGTTGTCCTGTTGAAAAACCCGGTGGTTACCACGCAAATGAGGGCCCTCAGTCATGAGTTATGTTCTGTGTAACATCTGAACCTTCTTTCACCATCGACACCCCTGGACTTCCTGAGGCTCCATTGTTCCATTGAAGGAAAGAGTACCCAGGCGATTACGGCACCCGCTCTTCTACGGTGCTGAGAAAACGTCTGAGGTGAGATCTGCGTGTCATGCCAGTAACGTAAGAAACCATCAGGACCAACAAGGTTAAATTTCTTCTCATCAGAGAATAAAACTTTCTTCTACATTTCAATGTCCCACGTTTGGTGCTATTTTACAAAGTCTGAAAGGTCAGTTCTGTGGCGCTTCGGGAGACAAAGCAATTGAATACATTTTTTGGTTGTTGAAATCCTTCAGTCTCAGACACCGTCCGGTGGTCGTGGGGCTGCAGTTGCCAGACACCAGAAACGGTCTTCAAGTTGTTAGTCGAAGGTCATCCAGTATCTCGGCAGACATCGACCCAGTTGCTTAATTCAGATGAATTTGTTATGGGTCTGTTACTCGTTTTTTTTGTACCATTACCCTTAGGGTCATTTAGGAAACTTCAAATGACTGTTTTGCTGCCTCCTTCCCCCTCCCCCCCCAGCAGTGATGGCGCTGTGGGAGACCCTTGCTTATGCAGTTCAACAGCCCGACCACGTTCAAAAAGGGAGAGTTCTTTGCCTTTGCATTCAGAAGGTCATGACTGTATGAATGCTTAACAGGAAATTAAAATGAATCCAGCTTTGTATTCCAAGTCATGCCAGTGTGAATACCTGACAGGAAATGAAAATAAAGCCAGCGTTTTTGCACAGATTTTTTCTTTTAAAGGTACGTGGTGGTGAACCTTTTTCTGACGTAAAACAGCTATTTTAAATTTAAGCTATGTTTTCAATAAATTGTATGCTCAAAAAATGGTTTTTCTCACTCTTATGTCTTCTTGTTGAACGTTGAAGCTCTACTTGGAACCTTGCGATAATCCAAACATTCAAAATATAATATTCAGACATTTTTTTGGTGGTCCAAAATTTTTGATCACGACTATTAATTGTACTGAAGTGTATCCACCGTCGCTCTTAATCGAATGAAATTATTTCTGTTGAGTATACCAATTTTATTCGCTGATGGAAAGTGCTGCTCACAGAGTTATGAATTCAGAATTAATTTCTAAAACTCGACATTGATCTACATAAAAGTAGCTTTTCATACTAAAAGATATCACTTGTATGGACAAACAAAAGTTTTGTGAGGTCATTGACAAAAATGTTTGAGGTCCATGTTAATGGTAGAGTTCTGCTCTGCAGAACAAGATCTAATTTATATCATTGGAGCCAAAATATATTAGAAGGTCTAATTTGATTAGCTTCTACTCCGTTCCTCTCTACTAAATAAGCTGAATGCAATGAATGTTTGTTGCATCAACGGCGTCAGGTACAGAATTTGCCAGAAACGCACCGCTACGCGAATACGGTATCGAGTTGCAATTTTTGACACAGGTGCGAAAATATTGCGCCAAACGAGCTTATCCAATTTAATTTCAAGCAGAAAAATAATCCCGTTGAACGTGAAATCTGTACGAAAATTCAATTCCAATTTATTTATCCAATTTATTATTCAATTATTTTCAAGCTGAAAAATCATCCCGTTGAACGTGAAATCTGTACGAAAATGCGAGTGTCTTCAAATAAAGTTGTCGCCATTCCCTTCTTGCTTACCAGCTTTCACTTTGCATTACGGCTTGAATCATATTGTAAAGTATCTCAAGTATCTCTGGGATCAATAACTCATCATAATGATGCTGTCGGAAGGAAGGTAAAAGCTAATCTACAATTTTAATTGAAAATTCTCTCGAGATCTCTCCTGCGTCTTCCTAGCCGTCAATTGGCCGATGTTTCCGTTGCATGAGATTAAATGTTCTCGTTAATAGCTCGATCGCTTCCAATTCTACTGGAACTTAAGAATGAACAACAAAGTTATTAAACGTGAAATGTTTTTCTGAATAAGTGTCAATATTTATTCACAGCTCAGGTTCAATAACTATGGAAAAAAATTAAATGAAGAATATCATATACCTTAAACCGAGATTATAATCTTGCAACAAAGAGAAATCAGAAATTTATTCAAATAGCGGTCAGAATAAACACTCATACTTTGCTAAGGTCAGTAACCAGATGGTAATAATATTTCCGTTCACTGAAGGCAAATGAGAACAAATATTTACTGAAGACTTAGATGAAACGGTTCTAGCACTGACAGGAAAAATGCATAGCCTTTAATCCTAATGAGAACGATAAAAACATTTTCTCTAGGTTTCCAAATAGCTTTTACTATTATGACAAGTTTTTCATCTATCTGTAATTGTTCAAATGAACACATAGTGGCAATGACATTTTTTTATTGAAACCAAGTAAAAAATATTTAGCATGTCAATATTCTTCTGTGTCTAAAATACATGTACAAACGTTAAACGTCTCACATAAAAGAAATATAGCAACTTACTATAGATTGAGATCACTAAACTGATCTATATGCTACTTTAGAAATGTTTATTTGTTACTTCAAAAATAACCACAGAACTTGAATATTTCCATAAAAGTATGAAACAGCGAATATTTATAAATACGCACGATATGCATTTTGTTTTGAACGCCCATTTTCATAATAAGCCTGANTTCACATTCAAAATCAGCCCTTACAATTTAACCACCCTTTAGAAAATCTACATACACTTATCACGGCTTCAAACTCAAACAACAACCAGTAGAACGCTTGCATCATTAGGGCCGTGTATTGGAGACGGTAAGATGTCTTTTAATTGCGTATTTTGTTTTAGGGTTGTCAGGAAAGTTCGTGCCGATTTTTAGTGGTTCATCTTTAGACTTATCTTAGAACATGATTGAGTCCGGAAAATAGGTTTTGACTACACCTCCATTTTAGAGCACAGTTAAAGCTATCTTTTTACGGAAGAAGGTTGAGGGCTCATAACCTGTGTTATTCTGTAACCCTTTAAAATGGAAGATAAAAAATTTAATTTCAGCACATGTGTTTATTTTTTGAAAAGAAAAATCCCCTCACAAACAACCTAAGAAACATGCATAGTTTACGGTGACGATTCTTTATCCGAAAGAACTGAAGGGAAGTGATTTGCGGGGTTTCGAGCTGGAGATTGTAGCCTTATTGACAAAGAGCGATCAGGTAGACTATCCTCGACAGACGATGACCAAATCAAGTCATTAATTGAGAATAAACCACATTGCAGGGCTCGAGGATTGGCAGAAAGTCTCGACCTATCAAAATCAGCTTTTTATGAGCCTCTTTTAAAGCTTGGGTTCCCAAATGGCTACGATGTTCGGGTGTCCCATGACTTGAGTCAGGAAAACCTTCAGGATCGTATTTCCATCAGTGTTTTCTTTGTAAACGGAATGAAAACGTTCTTTTTTAAATCAAATTGTGACAAGGGGTGAGAAATACATTGTTTACCGATATATTCAGAGAAAACAATCCTGGAGTAAGCGACATGCAAAAACGGGCCTTCACCCTTAGAAATCTTTACTTTAGGTCTGGTGGGATTGGAAACGAATTCTATACCGTGAACTTCTCCCAAATAACAAGAAAACTAATTCTGAGACTAACTGCTCGCAACTGGCAGAGTTCATAGCAGCAATTCAAGAAAAACGTTCAGAATTGGCCAACAGCAAAGGTGTTGTTTCCCATCAGGATAATGCAAGACCACACGTTTCTTTGGAAACCATACAGAAATTAGTATAGCTTGGCTAGGATGTGCTACCCCACCCTTCATATTCACCAGACATTGTTCCTTCGGATTTCCACTTATTCAGGTCTATGCAAAATCCAAAGAATTGAAAAGATATTTTGATTAATTCTTTGCCATGAAACCACCGTAATTCTGGGAAGAGAGTATTTTCAAGTTAAAGAAAAGATGGAGACGCATTGTGCAACAAAATGGCTGTTTAAAAATGTAATGGATCTTATCTATCAACTTTTTTATTTTCTTTGAAAATTGGCACAAAATTTCTGTACGACCTGATATAATAAAATAATCGAAGTTAATTTCTAATGTGATGAACATCTGCCCATCCAAGTGAGGCCTGAGCGCACGCATGAGCCTCGCTTAACGAGGTGCAGAAGTGGATTATTCTGCAAAATCCAGAGGAGCATTCATCGAAGTGGTAAAAATGGGCCAAAACCTGCACAATGATTTAAGAACTTCAACACAGACCACTGATTTGCACTGCCAAGTGTTCTGTATCAGCGGCTTGACTCAGCAGAATTCTGAATTGCTTTTGTCTAGTGTACAGCTCAGGAGGCCTGGCTCGACGTACCGCTGTGGCCTGGAGGAAACAACAAGCGTTTCTGGGAGAGCGGCAGAGGATGAAGCTAATAATCTGCTATACAAATCCTAATAAATTTGCTCGTGAAATAGCATCCAATTTGTTTTTTTGAGTGTAAGTGTAAAGTTTGCGACGACGCTGCAGTTAAATTATGAACTTGTCACTAAATCCTTAAATATATGTGTTATCAGTTTTGATATACGAACAAAACGCATGTAATAAGTATTTCTTTTTGAGCACCATAAATGTATGTATTAACAACAGCTTTGTTCTTTCACTCAACAGTTGATAGTTGATTAGGCGTTGGCAAATTGATTAGAGGAAATGTACATACAGGGTGACCCAAAAAGAATTGGTAAAAGTAAACGCTTATAACTCAAAAAGTATTTAACGTA
>VOMN01116346.1:0-11321 GCA_014899125.1 Orchestia grillus
TACCGAGGTGTTCTGTCTGCTGTGTGTTGTACTGGGGCGTCTTGCGTTTCTGGTGATCATGCTGCTATTTTAGTGTGAAGATGACCCACCGGTGGGTGACGTCACAGCAAACGTGTTAAATCCCTAGCTTTGATGCAAGCACTCTGAGCATCACAGGCAAGGCGATCGAGACGCAACTTATACACATTTTCACTTGGTTGCTATTTTTCTAGGGTTAAAATAAACCACCGGTGCGTCTCGTTGCAGCAAACGTGTTAACACAGACGCCCTATGCCTCAATGAGACCTCAGCGCTGCCTCTCCAGCCAATACCGCAGGTGTGGTCTCTAGGCTAGCAAAGACTGCTGGTGCTAGGCTGGGATGTTCATGCCGTGTCTTGAATTTTGCTCTCATAGTAAACATTTAACGGTCACTGCGCAGGTGGGGTATTCATACTTCTGTAAAATCAACTGTGATTTGTGGCGGTATGCTGGCAGTGATGGTGTGAACGTAGCAACCACGGCGTCCACTTTTGTTTACAGCGCTAATTTACAGCGACTGGTCACGCTAATATTTTCGTGGTGGTGTGCAGGCGTGGTGAGTGGGTCACCAGCCATGCTGCAGGTGCCCTTGCTGGTGCCCTGCCTGCCGTCAGAGCAGCTGATCGTGACAGTGGACACCCACACGGGGATACTCACCCCCCACATCCCCCAGTACCCCAACTGCCTCCTCATCCAAGATATCCACGCCGCGCTCAACGCAGTCACGTCATCCTCGTCTTCCTCGAATAAGCTCACGGAACTCATCTCCGAGTTGCGGTACGCTCGAGCTTGCTTTTGCGTCCCTTGTACGTAGATTACGCTTGTGTGCGCTTAGGTTTTTATTGACCAAGCGTATATTGGTCTCCGATGAATTGAGTGAGGAATTTATTGCGGCCCAATACTTTTTAGACGTTAGTTGAGATTGACATCTTCGCAGCACAAAATTTAAAATGTAATCTCGTTTAAATATTTTTTTGTTGCACACTGAAAGAACGAAATTCAAATTCTGATCAAATCAACAGTGAGCAATGCGATGGAAATTATTACATGGTAACACAAGTAACAACTCAGGGTGTGCCGCCCATCAGGTACTGGCTGATGTGTCGGCGGACGGAGAAGAGCCTCCAGCATCTGGCTGCCACAGTACACGACCGTCTGCCACTCATGTACGACCCCTCGCACCCCCTCCACACCCTCCCCAAGCAGCGGGTCTACGTCACCTTCCACCGTCACCCCAACTACGTCCTCGTGAGTGCCCCAATTTATCCCCCTCCTCCTCCCTCCCCTCCTTCGTTAGTGGGGCCGCANTGATACGTTTGTACTCGTTAGTGTAGGTGTGCTGAGTCGACTTCATGAAAAGGTTCTTTTGTGTGTTGATGGTTGGTTTGGGTACGAGTGTCGTGTACGTGTGTGCTTTGTCGTAAGCGTGTGCACTTCGTTTGTGTTGGTCAAGCTAGGGACTTCCTCTATAGTTTGTTTAGTTGCTTACTTTTCCTACATAGTTTGGGCTTAGATACAAGTGCAATGTTCTGTTCATGTGTGAGACCAGTGGTAAGTTTTATCCTATTCGTGCCAGTGCAAATTTCAATCACAATGTAAGTTACGAGTGATTCTCTGATGATGTCAACGAGGTCACAAGAGTGAATGGGTTTCTCACCGCTTATGTCAGATACTTTGTGTATGGTATGATACTTTGTTTTTGGGTCAGATGTACATAGTGTGTTAGCTACTTGTGTTCATTAACAAGTGTTGCGTGAGAGGGTTCTGTTGTGCCTCATGTGTACTGTAGAGCTCTGCTGTTGGGGTGTCGCTCAGGAATTGGCGAGGAGCCTCTTCACTAGGCACAATGAGTACATTTTTGTTTGGAATCAGTCAGTTTTTCAAGTTGTCTTCATCACCAAGGCAGGACGAGCTTGGATTAACGTGGTTCAGTTTTAGAAAACTCATGACCGTGCTACTGGAATACGAGGCATTACTCATGAACGTCTTTCTGCACGAGAGGGTATTGTGTATTAAGCGGTAAACCATGTACATAGTCAGGTGCTTGCTTTCTCTCGCATGGGAGCTCCAAAAATGTAGATTTTACTCACAAGATGTGCGTGTTGGGACTGGTCAGCTTGACGATATCAAATATTGCCTGCATTTAGGGTAGTTAGGATAGAGCCTCACTGAGGCAAGTGTTCGACTGTGCGCTTCACTGTGAGCGCAGCCGATCTGAAGCAGGAGTGCTGTGTCTCCAGGTGGTGTCGGTCGCAGAGCGCAGCGGGAGCAAGTGCGAAGTCGACCTGAATCTCTACCTGCTGCTGGTGAGAGAGGCGAGCATCGAGGATGACCCCAACGATCCCAGCGTGCAGACCTCCTTGCCTCGGTCTTACATGCGCGCTTACGGCCTCATGCCCTTGGACACCTTCCTCTGCTCCCACGGCCCGCACACCAAGCTCGATGGTGCGCATCTCGCCAGTATTTTGGTGTCCCTTCCCTCGACCTCAGCTGTGCAGATTATTAGTTGTCAAATAACTGATGTTTTCTAGCTGAATACAATAATTAGAATGGGAATGAAATAATCTAAGTTGTTTAAAAACACTTTGAGGAAGCTGATTTAGTGATTTTAAATTTTGAATTGGGGCATTTTGACCCATCCTTCTTTCTAGTGTTAGATGTGAATACTATCAAATTGTGATGAACTCTTGTGCGGTGTGGAGATATCTCTGCAGCGCTAGCTACGACTGCTACTGATGCCCCTTGATGCGTGAAGGTTGTGACGTATCTCAATGGAACTTGTAGTTTGGAATGTCTTCTCCAGGTTAAGCATGTGGTCTGATGAAACGTTAAAATAAAAATTTTACACAAAAAAAAAGGAATTTTCTACACAGATGCTGGCTCTACGAAGCTCAAAGATATTTGAGTGAGTTTACGAGATAATAAAACAAAGAATGTAGTTTTTTTCAGTCTCATCTATGTACTCCACCCAGTGCTTGTCTAAACTGCTGTTGGCTAGACTATGTGTGCTACGTTCTATCTATCATTGTGTGTATGTCGACTTCCAAATTCTAGTGCAGTGCTTTATGCGGTCTTTGAGAGAAAATAATCGGCATAACTTCCATGTTAGTTGCATTACGCCAGTGTTGGCCTCAATTTCCCGTATGTGATCTTTTCATATTGCATGCGTTTTAGGTTTTAGTGGTGCGAGTCTGTGAAGACTGCATGCATGGAATTGTTGCAGAACTCCATTGAAACGACTAACCTTTTCAGTGCGTCACCAGTTGCAGAACTCTAACCAAATAACCAACCCCTCCAATGTGTCATCAGTTACAGAACCGACCCAGAGCTCCAGCAGCAGTAGCAGCAACAACAGCAGCAACATGAACAACAGCGCCAGCAGTAGTAGTACTAGTAGCAGTAGCGTGGCCATCGGCGGTAGCAGCAACAAGCGACACATGCTTGACCCGCCGCCAGGAGAGCCGTCCAGCAAGCGGGTCAAAGTGCCCGCCTACTTCCTGCCAGAGGTGGTGCAGTGCGTCGCCCTGTGCGACCAGCTCTGCCCCCTCGCTCACATCAGCTCCCAGGTCTGCTGTCCTTCTCATTGAGTCACTATTGCTCCTGAGGTCTCGCCCTCCTCTGCGTGCAATAAAACGCTGTATCACGGCTGTTATTTTGAGCTATTGTAACTTGCTTCAGTTCACATGTCATGTCAACGGGTGCAGTCGATTTGTGTAGACGCTGTGGTTCAACCGTAGTTGTTGCATTCACACGGACACCGTTAACATTTGGAACACGGGTTACTGTCGATTACACCAACTGGGCAAAGGCACCACCTGCCGAGCCGCTGCAGATTTGGCAATACCAGTTAACAGCTTAGCTGTGTTTGCTCTTGTTATGGTGTGAGCAAGTGACGACAATTAGTTAGATTGTGTGTTTTTTTATTCTCAGGGTGAGGCAGAAAGAACGGATAGTTTTGTCCTTTCTGATTATCAGATAAGGCAACACGGTCATTTAGGGTTCCGTACTGCTCTTAGGAGTAATTCTCACATGTCCTTGTTTATATACTAACTAGTGTAATTTTATGCATAAATTACGCTAGAAATAATTTTATTTTGAAGCCGTACATTTTTTTGCCCCACCCTGTGTGATGCTTGACCAATCCACTGCAGCTGCTACGTCACGGTGTGAGGAGCGGTGGGGTGCAAGTGGAGGACGGGGGTGTAGGGCTGGTGGTGCGGGTGGTGGGGCTACCCAGCACCCCGGGCCTCCCCCCACCAGTGCAGGAAGCCCTCCTGTCGAACCTGTTGAGCCTCTCGGTGCGGGTGCAGGTGCCCCAGTTCAGGGGCGTGAAGTGCATCGTTGAGGAGTACATCTTCAGCAACGTGCCCTTCCCCACCGTCAAAGAAAGCGCCTCGCTCAACAGGTGTGTGTGCATGTGTGTGTGTGCAGTGGGTTACTTCTTAGCGAATGGTGCGCCTGACTCGAGTGTCTTGAGCAGGTGTGTATGACTGGAGTGCCTTTAACAGATGTGTATGACAGGAGTATGTCTTTAACAGATGTGTATGACAGGAGTGTGTCTTTAGCAGGTGTGTATAACAGGAGTGTGTCTTTAGCAGGTGTGTATGACTGGAGTGTGTCTTTAGCAGGTGTGTATGACAGGAGTGTGTCTTTGTCAGGTGTGTATGACAGGAGTGTGTCTTTAGCAGGTGTGTATGATTGGAGTGTCTTTAGAAGGTGTGTATGACTAGAGTGTCTTTAGCAGGTGTGTATGATTGGAATGTCTTTAGAAGGTGTGTATGACTAGAGTGTCTTTAGCAGATGTGCCTGATTGGAGTGTCTTTAGCAGACACTCTCTGCGCCTAACTGGTGGTTTTAGCAGGTGTGCCTCTGACAGGTACACGTTTGTCTCGTGACGTTGACACGAAAGATAAGTTGGTAAAGTGTGCAGTTGCATTTTCGAACATTTTCTACTGAATAACCCATGTGCATGATAGTTGACGCAGCTTACTACACCTCTAACATATTGTCTTGTTCCTGTGTTGTGTGTCGAACATGTCTGATCATTTTGTCAGGTGTATTCCACCACACACCACAGCCACAACGAAATTTCTTTTTCGGTCCGAGATAGCCTGAAATCTTTAAGCTCTAGTTATCAATGGCATACTACTACAGCCACAAGCATACTACTACAGCCACAAGCATACTACTACAAAATGTCATACTACTACAGCCACAAGCATACTACTACACAATGGCATACTACTACAGCCACTATGGCATACTACTACACAATGGCATACTACTACAGCCACAAGCTCACCGCTCGTATCGTGTGCAGACGGAGTGTGGTGTCAGTGCACGAGCTGGGCAGCACCGGGGTGTACGCGAGTGGCTGCACGGACCGGCTGGTGGCGGAGTGGCACTGCATCGCTCGGCTCTACCTCCTCGTCCACGCCTTTGCTGCCAAGTACTCCACTTCCAATGGTCAGTGACGGCCTCCTGTGCCTTGACTTGGGCCATCATGGAATGTATTGGCCTTGATTGAACTAAGTCATTATTTAGGCTTATGTTGAACTGTGTTGGCCTATGGTGGCCTACGTTGCCATACGTTAGCCTACGTTGCCATACGTTACCCTACATTGCCATGTATTAGCTTACGTTGCCATATATTAGCTTACGCTGCCATATATTAGCCTACATTGGTCTTTGTTGGCCTATGTTAGCCTATGTTTGTTTGGTATTCATTTATTTACTGACTTCATTGCTAATTGTTAATTTCTTTCATTTGAAGTTTTTGTTTTGTGTTGATTCCTGTGTTTAATGATTGCTTTACAGTTTCCATTTCTTCTGCTTAATTTTACTCAAGTTTAGTGTCTCATTCAGTTCCTCTCTGATCGTATAATCGTGATCGTGATCACAAACCTGTGCTGTTTTGTGCGGTCACAAAAACAGGTTGTGTTGGGAAAGTGTTACCGCACAGGTGAGGGGGAGGGGCTCTATACCATAACCTGCTGCTCTTATGATGTCATGCATTCTCTTTATACTTCCACTAGTTACTTCTATGATGTCATACGTCGCCTTTTTTATACCATCACGTGTTATTTGTAGGATGTCACACGTTGTCTTCATATGATCACGTGTAGATTTTATGATATCTTGATCGTATACCAGCATGCGTAGCTCCCCCAATAACGCCACTCGGCCACTCCCGCTGCAGAAGACGTTGGCGTGGCAAACTCCTGCAACCAAGGCGGGCCGTCGCTGTCCGAGATCGTCCGGGTGCGGTCGTACAACTACAAGAGCTTCAGCTTGTCTTATGGCCCAAATTTTGCTGCCTACTGCATTGTCAAGTTCTCCACGACTGAGAACAACTTCCAGCTTGAATTTGGTACGTAATTTGACCACAGAAGCGTTGTACTTCTCCTGCAAACCTTTGCGAGGTTGTCACGAGCGCTCGCACCTCTGGTTGTGGCCTCTCCATTGCGAGCACTGATTTGTTGAGAATTATTGCCTGTCTGCTGTTGAGGACTTCTAGAATGTGTGTGGAGGCTCGTTCGGTGTAATATGCAGTATTCTTTTCAAAATAGAAGTATGAAGTCGTACGTCAGAGGTGGTAACTTATTTTAACTCATAGAACGATACCCGAAATAATGCAGGCACCAGGTTAGATGTAGGCATGCAAGAGAAAAAATACTTAGTAAATTCGTTCCAAGTTTTTGTTTTTCACAAAATGTGTGCGTTATCGACTCTGTGATGATGCTAGTGCAACAGGGGATGTTGGAGGGGTCGAGTTGTGTCCGGTTCAGTTCAGTTGAGGCAGGTTCGGTGATAAGCAACTCCAGTTGTTCTGAACTTGACAAGGTTCCTTACACAGCAGCTTTTACCTTCACTTTTGTTTCAGGATTTAACTCGTTATTTTTACTTTTCACGTATATGGAAGCCGGGTTGTTTGATAAATTTGTATCCTCACTGTCGATGTATGTGGACGTCGTTTGTTACATTCACACGGTCACTGCCGACTGCACAGACTTTGTGAATACACCACAGCTACTAACGCAGTGTCTCTCAAGAGGCTGAAGGTTTTTGTTGAAAGTTGTTGACCTGAAGTTCCCCTGTGTCCTCTCAGGCTGTGAAGGTGGTGTACGAGGAGGCAGTAGCAGCGGCACGACTAGCGGCAGCGGCGGTAGTGGCAGCGTCAGTGGCACCAGTGGCAGTGGCAGCAGTAGTGGCGTGTGGGCTATCAACCCCCACAGCCTGCTGAAGGCGCAGCTGCTGGAGGAGGTGGTAGCTGCCAAGGAGGAGGGTCTCGTGAGACTCGCATGCCTCCTGCACGCCACGTACCAGCCCTGCCTCGCCCTGGCCAAGCTGCAGCCCACCCTGCATCCCGGGGTGCTGGAGAAGGTGCGTCTTTCGAGTCTACAGCGTCCCTCCCTCTCTTGCGTCTATGTTCATGCGCCTGTGTATGAGGTCTGAGAGGGCTGTGTATGAGGTCTGAGAGGGCTGTGTATGAGGTCTGAGAAGGCTGTGTTGGTCGCTCCAAGGACAACTGAAGGAATTATAGCGGTTCCTGGTTGCTCCACGTGTTCTTGCTCTCAATGTTTTTGGTCCCACAACAAACCACTTATTATGTTCCCTAGCTTATCATTTTGACTTTCTCCAGTTGTTGACGATTTCGAATTTTGTTCTAGATTGGCTTGCTGTTGATATTAATTTCCGTAGATTTGTACTTTCTTTTGTAAATTTTTCTGAGGTAAAAGAATCATTGAGTTTTAAATTATGCCCTTCACACACCGCACTTGTAGCATAGGGTGTGAAATCAAGCGTGGTGTGTGTTAGGTTGTTTGTGAGGTACGTGTTGGTGGGTGGTGTAGTGTGGTACACCACACCACTTCCAGCACCACCACAACCATGTGTAACTAGGCATGGCTCCTACAGCGACACCTGGCGTGCCCCGTGGAGGTGTTCAGCGTGGTGGCACACTCCGGCAGCGTGGTGCGCATCATCTACCGCAACCTCTACTGCATCGCCGTCCACATGCTGCCCGGGGGGCTGGTCGCCGTCAGGGACGGCGCTTTCTCCTCCTTCGACAACTCCAGGATCATCGACGAGTTTCTGCCTATCCAGGGCCTCAAAGTACGTACTTCAGACCGCAGTGAAGTATCATTAATCTTTTACCAATTAGAGACTTCAATTTTAGGATTCGTTTAGAATTGAGGGTTGTTATATCGTGGTGTTAGCTACGGTCGATTTTATTAATTGAGGATTTTTAGCTCATCTTAATGAACTTGTACTGGTTCATACTCGACTTTCCTCTCTCTTTCTTTCTGTTTTCTCTTTTTCCTCCCCTACCTCCTCATGAGCCAAATCCTACAAAGTCGGTGGAGTATTACTAGTGCATCATGGAGAACTTTCAGTGGTTCATACTCTACTTTTTCTCTCTGTTTTGTTACCTCTTTTTTCCTTCTAAGGCTAGTACCCTCCTCCCCTCAAAAACATGTCAAGTCCCGGTGAGCATGGGTCCACTCCATCGTTTCCCCTGTCCCAATAGGGGGCCCTACGCACCACGTTCCCTAGAATGGCAGCCGGCTGCTGCACACCTTTCTCCTCCTGTCTGTTGCCCAGGTTTCTACTCCTTTCTGTTGCTCAGGTTTTTGCTTTTTCCTTTGACAATGAGGCTATAGTTCCACTCACTAACAACCATTAGTCCCTTGACCTTAGCCATGTAGCTTTGGTTCCGCTGTACTAAGAAATTATGTTTACCACTACTACTGCCGCTACTTCTCTCCTGACCAGGCGTTCCTCAGCAAGTATGTGGACGAGAGCGCTCTGAGTCGCCGCCGCTCCCAGTCTGAGGACGACAACCCCCCTACTCCTGTGCCCCTGGAGGACTCCCCGTGGCCCGTCCCCGCCAAGCCGTCCTCCCCCGCCCGCCACGGGCCCATCACGCCTCCTGTATCCTCCAACCCACACACCCCGGCGAGCCCTCATCCGGTGGGTAGATCGTCCATGCGGTCTTGTGGGTCCCGTGTGCCGGGCTGAGGAGTGGACCGCCGCAAGATCTCCTCGTACTTCCTTTTATTTCCTGTCTTCCTAAGGTTGACCAGAAGTTCACTTGGGTTACTGCCGGTCTTCTACCTTAAAAAAATACTGAAATGTTGAATAGTTTGCCAGACCGCCCGTGATCCGTTGATTCATTGTTGATTATTGTATTTACAGCACCAACTACATGTCTTACGCTACTTCGCCGTCATAAAGCATATTCATTCAATATATTATGTACTTTTGGTAATGAATTCATTAATTAAATGATTAATTAATGAATTATTTAGTTGTATATTCAGTAAGTACGAGTGCAGTGTATCATTATTATTTACAATTAAGTAAATAATTAATAGACGTATTAATTGGTAGTACAACACATGTATTCATAAATTGTACGTATAATAAGTGGAAGTAGAGTTATTTAAAGAAATGATGAATAAACTTAATCTACTAGTAATTCCTTCATTCAGTACTTGATTGACTGTGACGTCATCCCTGGTCAGGTGGCTGGAGGCTTCAGTGCGAGCCCAGCGAGCGGGGGCGCGTTCCCCTTGGCGTCACCCCCATCCCTGCCTGGGATGAACCCCTCCCCAGCGGGCGGCCTCATGTCCCACCCATCACCTGGGGCGTTCCCTGCAGCCTCCCCATCAGGCAGCCTCCAGCAGCAGCACAGCGTCGCGTCCCCAGGCTTCCTGACAGTGCCGTCCCCAGCAGGCGGCAACATGTCCGGCCTGACAGCCATGCAGTCCCCTGCCGCCTTCATGCAGGGTGCGCCCGGGCCCTGGGCCTGCGTAGTGGTCGTGTTTGTTTGCTTTTGAATTTCTGCAGCTCTTGAGCTTTGTAAAGGTACTTGTTTTCGGTGCGAAATGGGCGGAGTCTCCTGAAGCGCCAGTTATGATCGGTTTACTACTACTTGTCTCGTCTTGTGGCGTGGCTGACCAGGTCTTCGTTTGGCGGTGCTGTTGTTTGTTCGGTCGGGGGGGCCGTCCACGTTACCTTGTCTGTGTCGTTTGGTAGTGCTCTTTGTTTTGTCGTGGAAGTATTTATCATATGTTGTGTCCTTGCTATTTGTTGTATTTTATTTTCTTGTTTACTGTTTGTCGTATTTTATTTTCTTTTACCGTTTATCTTTTATATTTGGTATATTTTGTACCCATGCTGTTTATTTTGCAGTTCTGTTTACTCTGCCATCAAAATATTTGAAATAGTTTGTGTTCTTGTTTACGCTGCCTGAAAATCTATGCCTTTCAAAGAGTGTAAGAATCTACCTACTTACGTACAGCTTTCATATCTGATAGTGTGACCTCTAAATGCATGATGCCTTCACAGCTGTATTTCTCTCCCATCACTTTGACTTTTCTTCATGCATTTGAGATGATTTCGGAGCCCCTGACGGCAAAAAAATTGTGCTGCCGATACCCTGGTGAGATACGTGGAAATGGGTGACCTGTCTCTCAAGTTGTAGTGTTGGTGTGCTGGGATTTTGTCCCTTTTCAACGTCGGTGCGCGATGCAAGCCCGAAGGTGCTAAGAATACAAGAACTAACTTCTTTTTAAGCTTCTATAACGCTCATCACTTTAAAATACATCAGAACCTCTACAACTTCTGAACACTGTAACGAAATTTATGCCATGAAGCGCCAGTTATGCTACTACTACTGCATTTGAAGAAGGATATGCTAACCCTTTTTCTCCTTGTAGAACCTAAATCAACATCCAATTACACAACTTTCTTGACCTCGAACCCATGGACGTCATTTGAATGCAGGCCTTTTCCACAGGCGGGGGCTGCCTCCAGATGTCCCGCGTCCTGCCCAACAAAACCTACGCCGCCGCCATCCCCACCCTGCTGTCTCACCACGCCTTCCACAGCCTGTGCTCTCAGCCACCCCCTCACCAGGTACTCCTCTCGTACTCCTTAGCTACGGAGAGATACGAAAAAGAACTGGTCAGAACTTCATAAAATATTTGAGGTATCCATGTTACCAAATAAAAACGAACATGTCCTTGCAGGTGGTCTCTGATCCACTTTTATAACATGGAACCTGAAATTTGTTGTGATCTTTTGTCCAGGTTTTTCTTGTGTCACCCTGTTTGTACGCAGTGCTGAGGGGCTGACGGCCGGAAATGTTATTCAGGGCTCGGCAAAATGGCCTGACACGTTTGTTGCTTCAATAAAACATGGAATATAATACTGAACGCACCAAACTGTTTTCATCCTGAAACAAATTAAAACATAATTGCGCTACATGAACAATTTGAAAATGATATACTTTAGT
>VOMN01116355.1:0-59680 GCA_014899125.1 Orchestia grillus
GGAATAATTAAGCAGCGTAATTGTTCCTCCTGGTACTGTTTTGCTTTGATCTCCTCAGGAGGCATAGGATAGACAATAGGGTTAGGTAAGGGGGTTTGTCTATCGTACGCTATGGGGACTGGCAACCTTGGGAGGGCGTTGTTAGGTTAACTCAGCTGTAGGTAGACCCTCAGTACTTCTATCTTTCTTACCTATTATGCTTCTTTCGATTTTCACTCCTTTACTATCACTTCTTCTTTTTTATTCTTAACGTTTCCTTCGATGATGCCATTTTGTCAGGGTTAAAATGACCTACTGGTGGGTCCCGTCGCAGGAAACGTGTCAAGATACTGTTTTGCATACGCGAGAGATCCCGTATGGAACACACCTTGTGCTTGATTCCCTGTTCTCTAAAGTCCGTATTAATTGGTTACTTCCTTCACGCTTTTTTGGATCACATTTCATGTGGATAGGGAGCTTAAAACAACTAATAATCTAGTTTAACAAGGTTGTATAGTTAGAAAATTCAATATCTTTTACTTAGCTAACAACACTCGACTGAAATAACTGCATCGGGTGAGAGTTTAACTTCACCTACAGACGCTCAGACTTCACACATTGGTGTGTGGAACGCCACCTCTCGAGGCTGCTGTAACTCTTGAAGTATTACTTTCGAGAATTTATTTGTTGGTGCGGGCCTTCCCAACCAGCGGAGACGCGACTAAACGTGCCACTGAAGACGTGACACCGTGCCTGAAATGGCAGCGCCTATCGAGGCAAGGATAGCGTGGCTGAGATGGCAGCGCCTCTCGAAACAAGGATAGCGTGGCTGAGATGGCAGCGCCTATCGAGGCAAGGATAGCGTGACTGAGATGGCAGCGCCTATCGAGGCAAGGATAGCGTGACTGAGGTGGCAGCGCCTATCGAGGCAATGGGCTTCCATATGCAAGAGGCAGAAACTTTGCAGGGCTCTGTTTCTCTTTGGTCCGCGGGATGAGCAGCACTCGCGCCTGCATGACAACGCCGCTCATTTCATTGAACAACAAAGTCTTCGATGCCTGCTGCCACGGGCGTACAAACCGACCGTAAATTGGACGCTCTCGCTGGAGGGCAAATCGATTTCCCATGCCCTCCTCCTGCCTCGATTCGGAAATAGGTTCTTTTGCGGCCGCTTTACTGATGGCAGCTTAGGACGCCATGATTAAAATCTCGACTGAAGCTTCCTTTTGTGGTCACTAAAACACCGTGAATCGCACTGTTCGAAGCGGGTTTCATCATTGACTGTACGTGGAGAAATTGGTAATAAGGGAATTGATAAGCCGTGATTTTTGAGTTCGACGTCATGAGTCTTCTTGGAAATGGCTTAATGACTGTGCGTATGGTGTGCTACTGTAGTAATTGTGTATTAATGTTATTTGTTAGGTACATAATAGACAACATATCAGTACTTTTACTGCACGTGCTAAGCCTTTGCTTATTTCATCCCCGGAATCTAGTTATCTGAAAAATGACATTCGTTTATTACTACCACTGAGTCGCTTGCGAATTTCACTTGCAGGTGTTTCTTGCGAATGAACTACTGTATTATTTCACTTAAAAAACTTCTTCATTACGCCTCGTCTCCACTTTTAATGAGGAATTATGGCTTCTTCTACTAGCTACTTCATTTTTGTCATTTCAGATACCAGCCCTTTGATTGCAGCTAAAACTTGCTGCATAGAGCCACCCTGAGTCGAATCTTTTCGGATTGGCCATAACTAATCAACGTATTTAAAAATCGTTTATTTTCTTACGGATCCAATTATTCTGAATATTTTTGGGCGCTCCGCCATTCGACTGAATCATGAAATGATTATAAATAGGAATTAATTTGGGTATTGAAAATCGGTGTCGTTCTAAAGGTTGTCGTAGATATGGCTTCATGACTCGGTTAAAGCAGTGGATGGAGAGCTCAGGGGATCGAGGGCCCCAGTGGTGGGTAGAGTGCTGTGCTCTGCCTTCAATTCGAGTACTTTCACGTGCATGTGCTTCAAACACATTTTTTATGGAGACATTGGCAAAACAAGGAATCGTTCACCTTGAATAATACTCTTCTACCGTAATTATTTTTTGTCGTAATTTCATCTTCATATTTACCATTATTTTGGTACCGTGTATCCTGCACCGTAATTTTTCACCATAATTGTGAGTCTTCAGCGTAAGTATTCCTGCAGCACAGTTTTTTAAATTCTGTAATCATTTTTCAACGCTGTAATTTCTCCTTCTTCTCGAAAATTATCATTCATGCACCGTGCTTACCGGTCAGATTGTAGCGAGCTGTTCTATCGCTGTGTGTACTATTTAATGTATGGAAGAAATTGAAAGGCTTAACGAGTTCCAGCTAGTTTCCCATAACACATTATATTTACCTGAACTGTCAAACTGATAAAATCCTGAGGTCCATACTGTTTTCATTTTTCGTTAAACTCGTGAAAACGCACAAAATTTTCGTATCTCAGCGGGTGTTGACAACGAGTATCATCCATCAGGTGTGTGTTGTGCTGGACGAGTGTTTGTAGTGGATTCCTAGCGCGGCGTGTGTGCGAATTGGTTAGAGCTCCGCTGACAGCGCTGCTCCAAAACTGGTCGATGCACCACTACGGCTGCGCGTCGTAGAGTGCGCTACCATTGCCACTGCTGATCATAAACTATTGCAGAGGGCAAATTACGTTCAATAGGAAAGGAAAATGTTATGCGTTATTTNAGCTTCCCCCATCGTTTTAGTCTTTGATGCAAGCATTTCTCCTCTGTCTTGGACCGTTGATGCGAGCTCCAACTGGATTTCGAACAACCACCAGTGACAATACTCTGACAACGTCCGGCTGTGTGTCAGAATCTGAAGACTATCTAAGTGTAAAATTACGGAGTGAACAACTAAGGTGAGTAAACAGGGTCACTCGTCTGATACAATAATGATTTGTAAGTTTCGTCCGAGAAAAAATGAAGTGTTCATGATATAATAAAATTCCCCAAACATTTTTACAAATGACATGGACTGAAAAATACTCGTGGGCTCTAGCTTGTCGAGTTTCCAAGTTATGGGTTGTTGATACTCGTGTGACTCCTACAGCTGGACTGGAGTGAATAGCCCATTGGAATTAAAGAGAAATGAAAGTTTAAACCATTAGAAAACAGGTATTTCAAAGAGCTTCCGATAGGCTAGAGTGGATTGGCGTGAGAAACCTCTTGACTTAATGAAAACATTCCCCCTTGTGTAGCGCTTTGGATTGCTAGTGCATTATATTACGTAAACAGCTCATCTAAAGTCGCGAAAAGAGGAGAAATTGCTTGATCACTTCCATCCTCTGCGCCAGAGTTGGCCTCCACACCGCAAGTTCACGAGGCCTGAGAGCTGCCTCGTAGAAATTAATCGATTTCCTGAACAATTCTTTGGTGCACCATTGGGAGATGATTAAATTGTCTTATGTATATTTACATTGCTTAATTAGTAGACAAGCGAAAATGTGAGCATTCAGTAAACCGTGTCTCTACGACAGAATGTTGAGAAAACGTCATTAGCAATTGTAGCGATTATTTTACCTAAATAGTCAGGCACATCTGCAGCTCTACGTCTCGATGCCTTTTTTTTCGTTACTTCTCAGGGTGATTTTTTGTACGTATGTTGCACACATGTAGATCACTTTCACTTGTAGATCACTTTCACCTGTGTACATATTATACGCGTAATTAATGAATGGGCTATATTTTTTAGGTCTTGGAGAAGTATATTATCTTTTTTACTGTCGTATTTTCAAGTATTTTACCATTAATTTGTAGAGAATTATCGTAAATATATTTGATATAATTTTTATGCGTATTCGCTTGGAGCGTAAAGAAAGATGTTTTTCTCCTCTGCCAGCAGATTAAAAATTAATCTTCTGGTGGTTAAATTTTCGCAAAAAATATTAGGTTCCTGCAAATATGATTTGATATTTGTTGATAAAATGGGAGCTAATAAATTATGAAGCAAAAATGTCAAAATGTGAATACATTCCATATGGCACTAATAGTTTTAATTTAATGATTTTCGTTACCGTACTCACGTTTCTTACGAGATTATTAGAGATTTTATGTATTAATGGAGAGTAAAATGGATGATTGTGTTACCATTCATCGTACTCTCTCAAAGTGGGACGATAATGTCAATGAAAATCGAGATCGTTGTTTTCAAAATCTAATTAAGCAATAACTCAAACTCTTCCTTCTATGATCTCGTCAATGTTCTGTTGCCTTAATTATTTAAGTGTCTCTGATGTACTGTGTGAGCTCTCAGCTATAGGATACACAACGTCTGTGTAGCGTACTTTTAAATTCGGCTGACGCGTTGGCATGCATTATGGTTATGTAGAATTTTAAGTTATGCAGAGTTCTTCTGCTGGTCGACAATATTTTCAGTTTTGGAGAGGACGCTGAATACTGGCATTCTCACTTATTTTTGCCCTTTTACTTATTTTTACCCTCTCACTTACTTTCACCCTGGCAAATCAGAAATATTGTCGAGTCAATGGCCAAGTGTACTTCAGTGGAGGTTCATGCGGCCCTGCAGGTATAAGAAGGGGTCGTTGAAATGGGTTTTCATTTCTTTTAATTTTGATCTGTTACTTGTGGGCCAACCATTAAAAGTTTCTCAGTGTTACCAAGAGTAGAATCGTCTGAGAACTTCCTATCGTAGCATTTGTCTATTCACCGGATGTCGAGGTGGACCATAAGCGGTCGCAGTTGCAGTCTGTATTCGCCCCTGCATTACACACATTCACTGTGGCGGAAGTGAGCAGCTAGCTCTCTTCGACCCTTGGCTTAGTTGATGACAAGGTAAGGAAACCGTTGCCTGCCGTATGTATAACACTCTTCAATTAGGTTGTTACAAAAGTAGAGACTAATTTCAGAACATGGCTTATCATGACAAAATGAGCTGAAGGAGTGTTTAAATTTGTCCAAATTTGACCTTTAAGCCTCTTCCTGGGTCGTATTAGTGACCTTTAATATCCTTATTACCTTCCCGAGTAAGAACAATGCTCGCTTAAGTTCACTCACTTAGTGGGGAGCCAACACACTGACATAATACGCCCTTAAGTGTTCAATAAAATGGTAGTTAGGGAAAGATCGGGGGAATATGAAGATGTGGTGGGATCTCTTATCACGAGTCAGTAATTTTCTGTAATGTCTGTTTAACACATTCGGCCGCGCTTTATCATGGAACAGAAAATAGGCCCAAGGCCGATTCAAGAATGCTGTGAGACTGTCGTAGTGCTGACACCAAGAGTGCAAGACATTTCTCTGATACTTTGACGTAGATTTTACGCAACAGTTGCATTCAGTTGTTCGTTGTCAAGGCTGCATGGCCATCCTCTACCCTATTTTTGTTCAATTTTCAAATCACCATTACGGAATTTCGGACACCATCATCGCACTCACTGACCACCTGTGGACCTCCCACCCCCTGCTCTGTTCATAGCGACAGCAGTTTGGGAGGCATTATGCCTGAGTGTGAACTCACGCAAAAGAAGTAAACGAAAGTCTATCTTTCCTGTGTTCATAATGAAAGGTTTGGATTCTTCAAGGAAGTTTTCTGTCTAAAAGCCGCTGAAAATGGTTGAAATGCACACACGAGTTATCAGATAAGCCAAAATTCTCCTAACATTTTCTTAGAATTCTGTGTAAAAATGGTTCTCCCAAACACAGCACTTGGATATTTTTTATAACCTAACTCATTACGGGTGCATGCGAACTCGAACATGCATGCATATTCTACGCACGCAGACAGATAAAAGTTGGGCGGACAAATGCGTGCAACGCGCAACTTACAAATCGCACTTACATTCGTGAAAGAAAATGGCTTACAAGTAGGCTCAAAATTGAGCTGTGTTACTGATATTTGCAGGGTGTGCGACTTTTTAAGTTATCAAAAAGTTAAACAGCACGACACCTATCGCTGCTCAAATTGTAAGGTACTTCTTCCCCGCTGTGCTTGTGGCTTGCGTCGCATCTGCTGTGCATATTTAAATACGCCCAGTCAGATGGTGAATTGCACGCCAGATTTCGACTTTAAACTATTCCCTTGTATTCTTTTAAAAGTTTCATTCTTTAAAAGGCTTTTTTTTCGAGAGCCTTTTCCCTTTGAAAGTTTTTTCTGTTCAAATTCATATGCTTCAAAAGTTTTGTTCTTCTGAAAGTCGTATTCTTTCAAGTACAGCTTTTTTGAGAGTCTTAAAATTTTAGGAGTGGGCGCCTTTTGCGAGTGAGGGCATTTTTATTAGAAATTTTTTTCTTGAGGGTATTTTTCTTGTCTTATTTATGTTTTGCAGGTCTTATCTTTAGTGAGAGTTATTTTAAGTGACAGAATTTATTCTCCTGAACAAAACGGACAATTGCGAGTTAGATGCACAGCGTATCCTCGAGCGGCTGCAAATTTACTTTCATTCCCTTTAATTGTTCCGAGTAGTTCAATAATTCCGTCGTCCTGAATCGATTAATATCAGTAACACGCGTAGGTGAGGTTTTTCATATAGTTTTTCTACTAGGCTCACAGCATACGGATGCTTATTATTTCAAATGGTTTCAAGTGCTGCGATTTGTAGATCGTTCTTCTCAGAAAAGCTTTTCAGGTGAGGCCTTACATCAGAACGCATTTTGTGAACTTAAGAGCTAAGCCTCAACTCGATGCTTGGTATTTCTAAGAGCTAGGCTCTGTATTCATGACGTGCCTTTCATCTTTAGGGTGGTCTAGCCGCTGCATGGAAAAGTGCTTCCTCGCAGCACAAGATTTGTAAGCTATTTGCAGTTCCACCTCTCCCAGATGATCGGTCGACAATATGCAGGGCTCTATGTCTAATGGAAAAATTCAATAATTCCCTATCAGCGAGAGCCATCTTTCAAGCACGGGGCTGCTAAGTGCCCGCGACGGGCATGTCAAGTAAAGGGAATGAGCGATCGGAGACGTGCGGTGGTCGGAAGTTCTGTCATATTTTGGGGGGCCCCGCGATCAGTCGGTGGATTTTATGACGGCATGTTGGAGCTGAGAATAATGCCGGCCCTCCGAAGCTATTTCCATTCAACGAAATGCGGAGTTACCGCCCTAAAAGCAGTGGCGTGCTCAAGTTTGTTCAGCACCAATTCTGGCACGACGCTGGGTGACGAGAATGACTCGAAACGTAGCCGTTCTGCGCAAAGCGGTGGCTCACAGAAATGGGTCCGGCCGTTTATTCTAGCCATTTTGTGCAAAGTTTTGTCCAAAGGTAAAGTTTTTGAAGAGGGCGTGTTTGTTCCAGGTATTCATACACCTGCTGATCTACTAGGATTTGAATCAATTTATGAGCGTTGCTCGGAATTTTTTTCTGTCAGGGCTTTTGCTATTGTAAACTTTAATCTAAAGCCACCCTGAGTTAGAGATGGAAGAGGATAAGGTCAAAATCTTCGTTAATATATGCGCATATTTATATCAAGAGCTCTTCAGCGACTAGGAGAATTTCAGCGTATTTTATCGAAAATTATTATGTAGTCATAGCTTACGCTTGCTTTTTTCATCAAAATATCCTCCACTTAACTAATCGCTTCGACACAAATACTTTGAAATTGTGAGATGGTGGAGCACGAAGGCCTTGATACGGGACCTCGACGGCAATGCCCTTAGTGCATAGGTCACAGCTCCTCGGGTCTTGTTTTCCCTTGTTCCAAGCAGATGGAGGAGCAAGGGAGGAAGCGGCCCGGGACAATTCCTCAGTAGTTACGACCTTCTGAGTTACGACGCTGATCACTTGAGAAGGATCACGAGTATTTCATTGAGCTCAAACACGATCGTGTTCCGAATCAGTTTCTCGAAATTGATGCGTGGTAAATTTCATTCGTAAATTCGACAAGAAAACTTGAATTCGATATGTCATGGGTCTTAATGCCCTTATTATAAGCCTGGTCTCGAAATTGATGCGTGGTAAATTTCATTCGTAAATTCGACTAGAAAACTTGAGTTCGATATGTCATGGGTCTTAATGCCCTTATTATAAGCCTGGTCATTAGGGTTGGTTCCCGGCAAGCACCGTTCCTGGTGATGGAGGTCAGAGTCGTCGCATTGTGTCTGGTGCTGGTTGTGCGTTGCATGAATTATTGCTGCTGTGCGTTGCGCGAAGGTTTCTATCGTGTGATGTATGAATTATTTCCAGCGTGCGTTCTATGAATTATTTCTTACTGGAACTCCGTGCCAAATCATTTCGCTCCCGCAGAGACGGTGCCTTCAGCAAAATGTACATTTCCAAAATTCTTCTTAATTTACCGCTAATTCTTAAAACGCTAAATTCAAACAAGTATCTGCTTTTTATTCGTCCTGATGGCGTGACCTTCACGAGTCTTGAACTCATGATGCAATTAACAAGTTCTTTCGTTGTGGCAAGTCCAATCATGTATATGCCGATGTTGAAAGTTTCTCGTTGAGAGTTGGTTTTTCTTAGAGGAAATTTGTGATATAATTGTGTGTGCAGGAATTTAATGATTATTTTTACTAGCGGTTATTTCTAGCAGACTATTTTTGTGTGCTGAATGGATGTCATGTCAGATATTACGTTCAACTATCCTGGTGCATAAATACATTTGTTTCAGTATGAATTATTAGGAAATCTTATTAAATGACGTGTAAATTATGAATTTTTATTTGCCTTAGGTCTCACCACTGATGGAGTAATCACCGTTTCCTTTCTAAATTCATAATGTAAAGGTTATCTAACTTAATTCACATTTTGCTTCGAACGAAAGTCCACGGTTTTTGAAAGAAACATTTCATTTAGTTTTTCCTCCAATACAGCTCTTTGTTCTTGAGGTGATCAAGCCACTCTTCTCTTTTTATATTATTTCCCCAAGAGTGTTCCCTAAATCTTACACTGCAAACAATGAGTGGTATTTGTTTTGGTTGCGAAGAAAAGCTTGGAATTGCTTTGAAGCCAGAATTCTTTGGAATTTCTTTGAATTCTTTGGAGTGGACGCAATGAGCGTCATTTGTTCTAAAAGCCGCAGGTGAAATTGCTGGCATACCAAATTGTCTACATCGCTTCGAGTCCGTCGAATATAATTTCTCTTCGGCGAGTATTTTTTTAACCTGGAGTTAGCGGATTTAATTTTGTCGCTTGACTTCTTAGTTAATTCATTCCTTTGAATGTACGTGTTGTTTGGTGTCACTTAGAGCGAGTATTCGATTGTAATATTCCATATTTCTGTGAATTACTTCAACACATTGAGAATGAAAAGGTTTGTTGGTGCACATTTGAATTTCAATTCCATTCCAGACGTCATGTTTGAGCTCGGATTTGCTTTCCCAGGTACGGAAGGAGCTCCACCTGCGGTCTTATCAGACGACCAAAAATATTCGCTCCTGTGGCTGCGAAATTTGAGATATTCCTTGTGCAGTTGATGCTCGTGTCAATGGAATAGTAAGGGTGAGAACAGGTGTGGTTATGTTGGACCCATAGACTGTATAGCACAATATTTAGAAGTAATTTGAAGCATTTACCTGCGCGAAAAACGGTTCTAATTCGAATATTTGAGTTTTCTTTCTAAAGTCACCCAAGTTGGGTATATTCAGATATCCCAGTTATTCCTAAATCTTCTGGGCAGAGTTCCGTTAAGGCCAGCGTGAACTGTATGTGAGGCGCGTTTTCCCAAACTAGAAACCGGCTGCTAACGAAGCCGCCATGTACGTCGAGCAGCAAACAGTTACTCGTACAATCACTCGAGCGCTTCATGCTCCAAGAACCGTGAATATTCGTGTTTGAATTTTAAGCGCATTTGCAGATGGAAGTTTTTCACTTATTGGTAAATATGTATGATTCCTTCGTTGTGTCAGGAAACCTTCCGCTGTCTCAGGAAGCCTTCCGCTGTCTCAGGAAACCTTCCGCTGTCTCAGGAAACCTNCTGCGTCAGGAAACCTTCCGATGTGTCAGGAAACTTTCCGTCGTGCCAGAGTACATTCCATCGTGTGAGGAAATATTTCACTGTCAGTAATCATATCGTTGAGTCTTGAATATTTCATTGAATTATGAATACTTGCATTCTTTCGTGTCTGGAATATTTATTTGTATTTGGAGTAACTTCTTCTTTCAGTAAAAAATCGTCATGTCTGGAATGTTCACAAAATATGTTAAGACGTGTTTTTCGCTTCAACTCTCTCCCTGAATGTCTTCTCAAAATCCAAATGAATGTGAGAGCGCAGGATGCTGATGCTCTCGGTATAGTTTGCTCTTCACTTCGTAGTTCAGGAATCATGGAATTCATGAGCCCCAAGCGTTGGTGTGAGCATCTGCTGCTGCCATGCCCTTTGTACGGTAGCATTTTCTTCTCAGATAACTTCGTACGTCCGTCATTAGCTCCTGAACTTTCTCCCTAGTCACTCGACCAGACGATGTCGGCATTCTTGCTGTTGTCACCCATTCAGGTTCAAAAGTTTATCACCTACCAGTATGGGTATCGTTTCTGTTTTTGTAAACTGATTCTGCCTTCACTGTACTGGAATTTCAGATATGCATTGTCATTCCTTCGATCGTGTTCTCTAAGATCATTTCTCTCCTTGTTTCAGTTTTGCTAAGTTCTATCGATTAAGAGGAGAACTTTGTAGTTCATGCGGAACTCCTGCAAACCCAATCTGAATCTACAGATAAAACTGGGCAATCTGTGCTATCTTGACTAACTTCATTGCCAAACAAACTACATTGTAGCTCCTCAACTTTATATGTTATTGGGTTGCAATTCTACTTACATGAAATTTACTGTCATATTTCTTTAAAAAAATGGTGTACAGTTCATTACGTTATTTGCATATTAAATAGCTACGCGTGCTGTTAACATACGTCGACGGAGCGTCGGCTGCGTTGAATGTTAGTCTTCGTTCTAGTCAAAGTTGGTGAAGAGTAGCTCGATTCATTCTGCAGTACTGCAGTTCTTTGCAGTGGAGGGCAAAATAATTATACATGATTCGATTTCCCAGGGTCCCATTCCGCAGAGCAACTGATCGTTTGTGAACTATTGAGCATGATGTTAATTCAATGTTCGATACATCCGGTGGAAGTTTTTGCAATTTTAAATTAAATAAATGCAAAAAGAATCGAATAAAAAGAAAGTCCTGAATAAAATATTTTTATTCGAGTCTTCTTGCCTTTTTAGGTATTATTAATTTAATGTTTATTGCTGATTGATATTTGATAGAGCAGAAACTTGAAATGAGGTTTTAGTTTAATCGATTTCAGCTCTACCTTGAAATATTACTTCCGATACACTTCCCATTCCCCCAGATAATTACATTGAGATATTTGCGCATCTAGGCCAGCTTTACCATAGAGGAATCACGTTGGCCTTACTTCGAAGGCCTCAGACATCATCTTGCAGAGATGCTCAATTAAATTGAAATCATTTTTCACTGCTAAAAGTTCATGTTCGCTTTAATCCCGTAATTAGTTCCATCTCCTGCCCCTCCTGTACGACCGAGAAGAAACGTATTAATGGTACCAAGTGGTGTGGACGTGCTGCCGGGAACCTTATCTCTCCCAAATTAGTTAAAGGATTGATCATTAAGTGTTTCCAATAGGCTTCTAGTGTGATGAAGAGCTTGTACAGTTTGTGCAATATCTTTAATTGAATTTAGGTCACTCATAGTGGGGATTGTATTGTATACGTAACCCCGTTGATTCTTTTCTCTTTGGAAGTAGAACGGGAATTGCCGCACGTGTTTCAGCTGCGCATGATGCTGGTGTATCAAATTTATGTGTATCATAAGTCAAATTGCTTTCGCCATTTTTATATGTATGCGTAAAATGACAATTGCCTTTTAAATTCTAATAGACATTGATGTAGAAATGAATCATCCTTTAACTTGAAGTGGTCACAATATTTGAATACGAATTCAAATAGGATATCTTTCAAATGTGTTTTCAGTATTTGTCAATTTGAGATTATGCGTGACATTGCGTGATAGATATCCTGCTCTGGATTTTCTGTTGCCTCAATTTCTTTAATTCATTTTGTAAAGTCTACGCAATTTTTCCCTTTCATTCTTGTGCTTATTTAGATAGTTTCACATGTTTTTTTTATTGAAAAGCTATGGCAGAGAGCAGTGATGACAAAGTAATCAGACATATCCTCCTGCCTTGGTTCTCAGCTCCCAATGTTTGAAGTTTTCAAGATAGAAACATTGCTCACGGTCTTCACATGGAGCGTTCACGTTGAATTCTACATTGGCACATTTTAATTTTCTATCTCACTCGTGAGTTTCCTACAAAAGGGTCTAACAGCGATGGGAAATGCTGCAGTGCGCTTCCTTCAAGCCTATGGGCACAATAGGCCACCCTGCCTCGCCTGCAGGCCTGCAATTGCTGCAGCGCTCGCTATGGAGTCCTGCTCCTCGACGGCAGTTCGTGTTGCTCGACGGCGTTGTGAGGATTTTGTTGGGCGTCGTGTGATGTGTTATTTTCTGTCGCAACTCATCTGTCGACAGTTGTCTGTCTTGAGATGATTGAAGAATTGGTTGTGTCGCACGAGTTCATTGTACGTCAGTTTTGTCATCAGTAATAAATTCCGAGTCAATGTTAGATGCAATGATCGTCTAATTCGGTTATCTCTTCCTCCACTTAATTTCATAGACCATTTTTGTTCAATTTCTTGTAGCGTATTTCATCGATTATTGATTTCCAGTTGTCGAGTCTTCCCATCACAATTATCGGGCTCGAACGATATAAAAACCGATTATACTTGTTTAAATTTGAGACATTATCTAGAGTTCTAAGTTCGTGATTCTGGCAGTGAAAGATACTCCAATGAGTAGCTATGCCTTATATTATGGGAATATTTTTTTCCATTTTTTTACTCTATCGTCGCTCCACCGGCAGATTACGTTGGACATGCTTTACTATAACGAGGTTCAAAGATAGCGTTTATATAGGTGAAGCATAAGAGTCAATTTAGAGTGGCAAAGATATCATGCAGTGAATAAAAAAGTTCTATGCAGTTGTCATTTCGTTGTCAAAATAGTACATTAAGTAGCCAAAATAGACCGAAACAATGAAATTGAAAAACTTGTTTCTGCTGGAATTTGCCCTAGCTGATACTGCACCAAATTCTACCCCTACTTCTATGTGTGGAACATGGGGAACAATCTGCTTTCTCTATTTTTTACTTCAACGGAAAACAATAGGAAGTATTTCGGCGGTCTGAACTAGATTCTGCATGAACTGTTCCCGGAAAATCTGTAACTGTGTGACTCGTTGGCCACTGCTTCTACGACATCTTCAGGCCATTTTTTTTATTCAAAGGTTCACTGCTTGCGTGGATCCTATGCAAGAACGTTATACGTTTACAGCTCAAATTATTTGTGCGATGTGGATTATTTGTGATTTTTGGATCGCATGATAAACTAGCTCCTGTCTCATGCTTGTACCCAGTGAGACTGCATTTAGCTTTTTATGACAAAACTAGCAGCGTCCTTAGGAGCCGGGACCGTATTGGTCGGCCAAGGAGAAAGCGCCGCCGTTCGTGGATGAGGCGAAGAGTCAGATTGCTCAGCAATCGCGGCAGACTCCATCCAAAGAAGATAAAGTTGATGCTAATGACGGGTATTGAAATAATTGTCCATTGAGAACTGTACGACAGTCAAGCCATTACTGCTAATCTCTGTATCAATCAAGTCCTTCTTCAGTGCCGCTGTGGACTGGCAGCGGCTCTCCTGAGTCCATAAAGTGTGTCATCCTTTACAAAAATACTCTTGCTGACACAGAGACTAATTAAAAAGTTTCTCGCATCACCTTTCTTGGGAACGAAGTATCATCTTTCGTACTATCGTGCTTTTTCTTCAATTTTTACCATTCAAACAGATCAAATATTCTTGGTCGATATCGAGGAAAAGTTGAAACGAGTTAGACTCGTCTTTCCAATGGAATTCTCATGAGTGCCTTTTATGCGTTTCTTGACCTGTCGCGTGGTGTGTTAGAAGTAATGAAAATAGCATTACTGATTGAATTTTTTTAGTGACCGATGTGTCGCTTTCAACAGCGATCCTGAACTTTCGTTCCAGCGTGATCAGAGTACTCGGTGATTGATACTTCGGGCACTGCACTAACTTTGATTCCTACATTGTGCAAATGAATTGACGTCTCAGTTATTCGATATTTGTTGCGAGGATATAAAATTTGATTTGAAGTATTCTATTTGCAAACGTGCAGCCAAAAGGAATACCAAGAACACAACATTAATCAGTTTCCGTGAGAGAGACGGCTGTCTCCTGCTGGCTGACAGAGGCGGAGGCCAGACTGGTGGAACGATCGCCGGATGGATTAATGGACTGATTGACTGACGGACGAGCCGGACGGGTTGACTAACGGAGGAGGTCGCTAAGAAAAAGGAGCTTCGTCGAAAAGAGGAGAGCACTGCACGGGGACAGCCTGAGCCTAAATTAAGCAAAAGTATCAAGCGTACAATATTCACATTCGAGGAGCTTAGGTGTTAAGTACTAAGCCGTACTTCAATTTTCAATCAAAATTCAAATTCTCGTGCGAATGTAATTTTTTGTAAATTTTAATACAACTGGCACACTATCGTTGATTACCCCTAGTGTTAGATCAGACAGTGACTGCTGAGATTGGGACTCGCTTGAGGCAGGGCTGGACTCGTGTGCTTGACTCCTTAATATCATATCTCTCCGCCTTGTGTCTCAACGACATCCAGGAGTTTTTTCATGAGCAGCAGAAGCAAATAGTAATTATTTGAAAAATTTCAAAATAGGAAGCATCGTGGAACTAATGGAATCTTCAAAACTATTCGTGAAAACGTTCTGGATTGTTCTCTGCACGATTTATATTTGATTTATCTTTGAGATTTACGCGTGATGATGCACTCGAGAGAGAGCCGAGGGTGATGATGGGTAACGAAAATGCTACTTTATAAAGGTAAATTACCAGATACCTAGGTGTATTATGCAACGGGTCAATATTAGAGACTATGGATTTTTATATCATATTTGGCTTATTCATAGTGATTTCTACAACTCAGGTAATGTTATTTATTGGTTGTTTTTGTGGAGAACAGTCGATATTTCATGAGGGAAAATTCGATGAGATGCACTTTTTTATCCTGTTCACTATTTTTCCTTTTCGGTGATATATTGGGCTGAACTTTTTGCTCTGTTGTATCGGACTGCATGCAGATGAGAGCGTGACGGTATGCTCTACCGTGCACTTGAATTAATTATTGTTTGCTTGTTTTCGAGACTAAGAGTCATTACTAGCCTGTGTGTATGTAGCTAATGGAATAATTGACAAGATCGTAAAAATTCCCAGAGAAAGTTTTGCTCCAATTTTGTACATTCCTCGTGTAAATACAGCGCCGAGTGAAGGCTGTTGCTCGAGCCATTAATTCTGAAACGTTTAATTATGACGACGCTGGCCGCCCTCGCTCGCGTGCTAGCGGTCGCGTCGATGACTCGATGACAGCCCATTGAGCGGCAAATATTGTTCAATATATAAATCTTAACTGGACTAACGCTTCATATTTATGGCTCATCTTGAAACTTGGGCCCTTACCGACGGGAGATTAGGCTCCTTTTTAACCGGGATAGTTGCTGCTCTGCTTGGGCTTCTGAAGTATGTCGATGGCGGGAGCTCGCGTTCGTTAGTGGTTTTCAGGTGATAGTGCATGATTGCGTCTGTGTCGAGAATATGGGTTACAAGTCTTTCAACTTTTCAGTGTGTATTAGGCCGTGATGGGTTGAGATTTTATGGGTAGCGTGTTACCTACTTGTACAGGGTGTTTGTATTTAAACTAAGAAAGGGAAGGCTGAACGCACAACTCTTAATGAAATTATTTTTTATGAAGGAATGATTCAAATGAATAAGAATAAATGTTTCGACCTACATTTGAAGTAATTTTCAACACTGGAACATGAACGAAAAAAAATTAATCAAACTTGACATAAACACATGAAAGGACTGACAACTTATTAAGAATTAACAATCTACAGATAGCCGTGAGCGGGGGCATTCTCGAGGTGGAAGAGGACGCATTGATGCAGCTTTCCAGGGCGTTTTCCCGCGATTTGATTGGTCAGTTTTTCAAAACGCCTTCATAATAAACCGATGAAATTGTCTTCTTGTACTCGAAGAGGTCGACTAGCAAAATTCCCTCTGCATCTCAGAAGACAATGGCCATGACTTTTCCTCTTCAACGTTGAGATTTTGCTTTGACTAGTCCACTTCCACCTCTGGGCAGCCACTGCTTTCATTGAGTTTTGTCCTCGGGATCATACTGGCAGAGCCATGTTTCATCCCCTGTTACAATTCTTTGCAGAAAAGCTTCAGAGTCCTCATCTCACTTGTTCAAAATTTCAATGAACAATCTGCCCGCGTTTGCTGCCGATCTGGAGCGACAGCCTATAGGGACCCGTCAAGGGACCCATCTTGACTTCCAACTGGCGGCGATGTGTTATTGGGTGCGTTTAAGGGTTCATGTTTGAATGTGTTAAAACATGTTGGTACCAAAATGTTCCGGGGCAATTGATTCAAAACCCGTACAAACAATTTTTAGGTATGAACTTTTTCCCGGAACTTTTTGAAGCCCCCTCGTATGATTGTATCTAGGATGTATAGAATACGTATATTATGCATAAAATACTGCACAATGAAATAAATCTCATTTAACATTTTCGCCTGCCCGTCATGCAGCTTACGAATCAACAGCGTAATTTCATTGTCGCTGCATAGATGTGATCAAATAGTTTAAAAGGAGTTGCTGAAGAATTTTCGAAAGAAATTCCTTGAGAGAACGAACCAAATAAAATAACAATTTGCCGAAATGTACTCTTGATCGTCCGTGATTCAAATTTAGGCTTGTGCCATCCGTACGATATTTTCTAACGTTCTTACAAATTGTGTGTATAATTTTTCAGTCCTTATTTGATATATATATAATCATGCAACCTGTATCTTGGCAAAAAAGTCATATTCTCTGTTCTGGCGGAACCCTCATTTGTTAAGACGTGAAGGAATCTTTTATTGAGCGGGAAGGCCAAGTGATTGTGTACTTCTTTCTTTTCATAACCATCATCTTTTTTTGCTTTTAAGATATACTAGAACATTTAAACCATGATCACTGCTCGGGTTCTAGTAGTGCACATGCTCGTATACTACGGGTATTTCTACGACAGATTTAGGGAGTGAGGTCTAGAAGGGCGTGCGAAGCTTAATTCTGCAGTGACAGACAGGCATGCTAAAAGATTATGCAAGTGTAAAATTTCCAGGCATATCAGCACTGCATTGATAAGCAAAATTCATCGCTCTTACGGGCGTTAAGATTTCAACGTCGTTATTTCTATGTAAGATGTACACTTAATTGCGCACCTTGATGTCACGCTCATAGTCTCAAGATGTCTGCTGCCCGTGACGTGGGTTGTAATACCGTCTGGTTAAAGCTCACTTGAGCAGGCGTTTGCGCTCGTGGCTGCTTATTTTATACGGGTGTATTTGGTTGTGTGCTGTGATGCATTTCCTACACCTGGCGCAGCGCGTCCCACACACCCTATTTGCCTGAGCTGCGTGTCGTGCAACATCAAAATAAAAACTCTGATGGGGATTTATTGCCTCGGAATGAGGCCCGCAAAGAAAGGCCTTGTCTTCCGCGCTCGTTCTTCGATTTCGTTAGTTATATGTCTGTGCTACTCCGCTGTTTTTTAGCGTACGCCGGGCACGCATAACCAAGACGCTTTGCGCGCAGGGAGGCATGCATTAGTTTATTTGAGAAAATATCAAAGCGCGCTACAGCACATTAGAAGTTTTTGGCCAAATTACTTTTGAAGACAGAATTATTAGCGCACCTTTTTTTCGTTCTGAGCCAAACGAGTCAGATGGGAGTTATTTCTATTGGCGGTCCTATAAGGACCATTATTTGACGATCGTTTTTATAGTATTAATTCATAACCGAAAATTTTGCTTGTGAAAGTGGAGGTCGTTTTCTTGTTTTCGACGATCGTGAGGCCCGTTAACCTTCATTTGTACGATGATTCATCATTCTCAGTCTCCTGTAATTGTTCAGTTGCCAATCAGTATGTAGTCCAAATGCATAGCTCTGCTGCGCTGCTGGTACGGCAGTGGAATTTTTTGGAGAATTTTGATGCACGGCTTTTCACGTGCTCGCCGAAGAAGCTTGTGCTGTCTCTGCATCGCGTGCTAGCTTTGGTAATGAAGGTAAATGAAGACTACGCGCATCAGCAAAGCAATGTTAAACCTGCCGCGGTGACTATCACGGATGCGTGCTTTTGTATGCTTGCCTAATGGATGAAGGAACATCGTACATGTCGAGTGATTTAGACGAGAAACAATCTCCGTAATTGTCTGTGATGACTTGCGTGGAGTTTCCGCTGTGATCCTTCATGTTGTCAATGAGCAGTTCTGCAGGCTAAGTGTCCGTCTGTTATGATTGTCGAATTTTTCATAGCGCTAACAGGCGAAGTTGCGAAACAGTTTTACTGAATCAAATGTGCGTGGATGTTTAAAGTAGTGTATTAGTCGTGTATTAGTAGTGTATTAATAGTGTATTAGTAGTGTATTAGTAGTGTATTAATAGTGTATTAATAGTGTTTTAGTAGTGTATTAGAGCACATCTTTTCCAAGCTCGGCAGTGAGTCCGGGGATGCAAGGAGCCGGTTATTGCTTCCAAATATGAGAGTACGTCGTAGATGCAGATTAACAAAATGAAATGCGACTTAACATTTACAGTCAACCATTGGCAGTAGAAAAATGCCTCTTATTTATCGTCTTATATTTTCTTCAATTTCAAGTTTTGGAAACTTTCCGAGTCTACTTTCTTCCGTTTCCATTTGCACCTTCACCGAAGCGTACATGCCATTTGGGTAAACCGTGTAGCTGGCGTCATTCGAAGTAAATTTCGTGAAAAGTTGAGTTTAAATCTGTCGAGTATTCTTCAATGTTTTGAATGAATTTTAGATATGAAGTGTCTTTTAATTAAATGAATAGCAGAGCACCCATTGTATGGTTCAAATAGGCACATAGAAATATTTTTCCGATGCATGGCTCCCCACATATGGAGTCCTCCTTATACGTGGCGTTCCGGATTATTAACACTCCTGATAGTTAACGTTTCGGATAATTAACGTTTCGGATAATTAACGTTTCGGATAATTAANTTCCGGAGAATTGACGTTCCGGAGAATTGACGTTCCGGAGAATTGACGTTTCGGAGAATTGACGTTTCGGAGAATTGACGTTTCGGATAAGTGACGTTTCGGATAATTGACGTTTCGGATAATTGACGTTTCGGATAATTGACGTTCCGGATATGGGGTATTCAAGTGTAAATGTAGTGCAGTAGCAATAGCAAAAATCATTTTGCTGCTGCAGTACATGCAGATTAATGCAGTACATGTAGATTCATGCAGAATTTTAAGAGACGTAGCACGCATTTTCTAATTTGTGTTGAAGTAAGCGGCTACCAGCTTCATCCTTCAGCTAGCAGCCAGTGTGAAAAACAATTTAGAGCACTGTGCTAGCATTTCTTCAGAATTGTACACAGTGTAAGTGAAAGTAAGAAGTTGTACCCACCGTAACTATTTTTAGTGGAAAAATCTTTCAATCACGCCGTAGTATGAGATCAGAATCGGAAATCATTCAGGCCAAGACAAGTGTTATTCGTCTAGAAACTCTCCACGCGTTTAGTAAGACAAGGATCTGACGTCATTTTCTTGAAGCGATAAACTGGTTCGTGATTTCAATGCTGGGCTTTTCGTTCTATCAATAGAGCTCGGCAAGTGCTTCAGTCTGGAAATTCTCTCTATCACTATCAAATATTTGCACTGATGTGGGAAATAGAATTCCATGCTTTGCATCTGATGTGCGCAAATGAAAGCTTTCTTTGTTGGTCCCACTGCGACTCGTGCAATAAAATTTCTTGTAGGATGAAAGTCACGGGAGTGGAAAATTTCATTTCCCGTAGAATCCCATTTCTCTTGTCACATTGCGGTAAAGAAAAAGCTGCTTGACGGAGGGTTAATATCGGCATCAAAGTCTAAGAAACGCTCTTCTCTAGAGGCCTTGACTTTTGCATGTTTATCTACAGCCCCGTATGGACGCGCCGACGCTCTGCTGGAGGCGGGATGCGTGTCTTGCGGAGGTCGTGGGCCGCGTCGCAACAGCATCCCAATACAGGACGTGTGCGCCGTCCTTCTTGGCACGTTGCATGCGAATGAATGCTTCTAGTTGGACTGCTCCACAAAGGGCGCTGAATTTGAATGTGGCGACACTGTCGTGTTTTAGAAGTTAGACTTGCTTCCATCATGTTTGCTCTCTCTCTTTCTGTACTCGGATTAATGGTATCTAGATATTTTAATTATTCAAATGTGAGGGTTTTTTGTTACCGCGCGTAAAATGAGTGCTGACGCACAGGCATACCGTTAAGTAACACTGGTCGGTTGGTACACCAGTGGCCCATACGGAGGCAACGTGTTAAAGTTGATTTCTTCCCGTGTCTTGGTTATTTGCTCCGGGTATATCAAACGATTAGTTTAATTTTCTTCGCATCTACGGCGTGTTTTTTGACAACAATTAAGCATTCAAACGCGGAGAACTTTAGAATCTTGACTTTGGCTCAATCAGGATTGTGTTAAAGAAATCTTTGCCAGCAAAGCTGCGGTTTTCATTGAATGTTTCTAAATGCCGGGCAGTCCGTGTTCGGGATTTTCAACAGCGTTGCCCAAGTCTGGTTTTGAGTCGTGTGTGTTGGCCTGCGTCTTGTCTTAACGCGTCGCCGGCACGCAACGTCAAGGGTGTGTATCACACCTGGGACACGACGGCGCCTTCTCCCAACCTGATGTTTTGAGAGGAACTTTAGTTTTGGTATTGATTTGCGTAATTCCATTATATTTTGTATCTGTTTTTCTGTGACGGTGATTCAGGTCTTACAATAATTTTTTTCCATCATTTGAGTTGTGTTAAGTATTCTATAGATAATGGAAGAATTTACGGTGTAACTCATGAGTATAATACTGTCATGAATCATTACGTTATATAATAGCTTACATCATAATATATAAGACGCAAGATCAAGTAATCGTTCTGGAAGTTTTGACTTCTTGTTTAAATAAAGCATATTATACTGTATGGTACACAATGCTTCGAGCGAAAGTAGTACAATCCAGCAGCCAGAAGTAAAGCGCATACGAGCTGAGGCTCACCTCAGGGTCTAGGGAGGCCTAGGGAGTCACGTAACATATGTCCATGGGACTGGTGAGAGGAGTGGTCTAGACGATGGCCGAAGCGATGGCGAAGGGGATGGCCAAGAGGATGGCCGAGGGGATGGCGAAGGGGATGGCCGAGGGGATGGCGAAGGGGATGGCGAAGGGGATGGCCGAGGGGATGGCCGAGGGGATGGCCGAGGGGATGGCCCAGGGGATGGCCCAGGGGATGGCGCAGGAGATGGCCCAGGGGATGGCCCAGGGGATGGCTGAAGGGATGACCCAGAGATCAAATCATTCCGGTCTAGATTCTTCCATGACTTGAAAATCACTTTGAGCTCTGTTAAGCCGAGTGTGTGACGCTGTGCACTTGGGTAATAGTTCGGTAGCAGCTTCGCGCAATCGGCTTATAGGGTTCAAAGTGATTTTTACGTTATGGACAACTCTGGAAGGGATTGAGCCGATCTATTCTTTGCCACATTGCAAGTTTAATGTCGATTCATGTTTGTATTAGGTTGAGTGTCAATAACTTGCACAATCTCAAAGCAAATAAAATAGCGAAGACAACAGGTCTAAAATTCATCTTTAATAAAATTTGAACGTTTCGGCAATTCAGCATCTATTTCAGATGCTGAAGATGGCTGAATTGCCGAAACGTTCAAATTTTATTAAAGATGAATTTTAGACCTGTTGTCTTCGCTATTTTATTTGCTTCGATTCATGTTTGTGGCATTGGAATTACCGTCCAACGAAACTGCTGTCTTGCTGTGATGTATTTCAGGTGTATTGCAGTCTATTGTTGAGAATCGGCAGCAATCTGTATTTGAAAAAGCTCAATGGGTGAGCTTGAATGCGATTTATTCTCCACCATATCGAATAGCTTTACTTGTTTGGTTGCTGTTCGAGAGATTTAGAAACGCACGAAGCGGATTTTCTGTTTGCCATTCACGATTTTCTGAGCAGTTGATTGTTTTTGACGAGCTGCTTGGCCATTTTTGTGACTTTTAAAAATACACCAAGCGAGCAGATACTCAATTTTATTGATTCAAAAGTAGGCAATAAATACGAGCTTGAGCGCCGCTTAAAGCAGAGCAGTAGAGGGGGCTTTGGGCTGCTTACACCTCCACCATAATTACAGAATTACGGCTGCCGTACTGCGGCCGTGCTGCCGTACTTCTTGATGGCTGCTGCAGCTGTAAGTGTTGCTGCACTTGCCAACTGCTGCTATGCTACGCACTGACTATTTTTTGCACTGTTTTAACCGTCGACTTCAGTATCCGCAGATTGAAATTTTTTGCTGTTTTAACACTTGCCGCCTCATGCAGTATTTCGATTTCTTTTGCAATCGTTCAGAGACGTGCCAGTATAACTGTGCTGAAATTTCTTAGAATTGCAGTGCAAATTTTCATACTGCGAAGTCTTATGGCGAAGCCGCAACTCCTGGCACCTGCGCTGTGTTATTTTCTTGAGAGGCCTATGCCACGCGCGTTGGTGGACTTTGAGCTACGCAGTTGGAGGACTCGCTAGTGTTACTGATTGTGATATTTTTACTGCTGCAAGAAAGGCATCTTATTGCTGCAATTCAGGTCACTGCCGAGGTCAGCACACATCAATCGCTGTTTTCTAATTCAGACGCCATAGGGGGCATAGGATAGGCATAGGCGATAGGGTTAGATTAGTTTGGTTTGTCTATCTTATGCTATGGCGACCGACGTCCCCAGGGGGATACTTGGGCTACCTCGGCTTTAGCTAGGCCTTCGGGACTTCTATCTTTCGTGCTCATTTTGCTTTTTTCTATTTTCATGCCGCTTTCGCTGATGATTCTTTATCTATTCTTTTTCTTCCACCTCAACAAACTGTTTCTATGGACTGGAGATTTTGTGTGGGAACACACCTTGTGCATGCATTTCTAGTTCTTCAAAGTCGATACAAAATGGTCCTTTCTTCTTCAGCGCGAGATATTCTGAGTTACTAAAGCCCTGCTATCACTACTGCTACTTTTTACTTCTAATTATTGGCTTGATCGATAGCTAACTGATAATTTTTCGAAGTCTCTCTAACTGCTCGCCAGAAAACTACTCGGTCTCTCTAACTGCTCGCCACAGGTGAAGCAGGAAAGTTTATGAGGCTAATGGATAGTCACATGGAGTACAGTTTGTGCCCCATGTGATTATCCCTGCATCAAGCTGAGCGATTCACAGGCGAATTAAAAACTCCGGTATTATGTTCATACGCATTGATCTTGAAGCATCATTGTAATTTTCTACCGGTATAGTACAGAAATACATACGGATTAAACATACACATTACATGCTTCATTTTACCATTGTGTTCGTTGTGACAGAAAACCCGATCGTGAACATTGTCATCATTGAACTTTTTGGAAACAGCAATCGTTTCTTTCTTTACTTCATCCTTTTCGAGGTCTTTTCTGTCTTTTGTCATGTTTCGTTCAGGACGCGCCCAGCCTCCTTCGAGAGCCTTACGTTCTATTTCTTTCATTTTCTCATTTCTGGTTCCGTTTCCGAATTCTTTTGTTTCTCTTGTATGCCTCTGGCAGGAGTTCCAATGTTCTAGATCCTCACTGAAATGAATTTGAAGTACGCTGTGTAATCAGTTATTTCTAGTTTCCAGGGTGTAAATGTTTTGATATCGTTTCACTCATTATCATCAGTGGGCTCCTACTATCTGACGAATTTTTGTATCGTCTGAAGCAATTGTGGCTGGCTTCAGAGTAGAACTTAAGAACAGTAGCCATAGTCTTGTAAAGCTCAAAGCAAAATGTACACGCCTACTCAATTGTTGTTCAGGAATTATGGCTTGTGATGTCCTAGTATTCGACACTGCAGCGCTGGGAGCTCCGTTTTATAGAAAACCCACTCACAGTAAAGCGAGAGATGTTATTGAGCACATTTGAGATTTCATTTCTTATTGAACATCTAGCTACCCCACATTCGGAGAATTAACACTGACTATATGTTTCATGCAGTAGAGTGAATACATTGAACAAAATTTATCATTTGCCATTTATATGGTCTCATACGCGCACAGAACATGAACGGAGAAGGACAAAAGTATTCAACCAAAAATAAAGTTTTCTATGTTTAAGATCCGCCGGAGCGGAAAAACAACCCGTCCGGTGGCAGAAGGTGAAAGGAGCGGAAGTACAGAGAGAATGAAAATAATTGCCTCTTTCTAAAGATCAGGAAAGTTCCAAATCCGTAGTCAAAATAGAAATCGGAGCAGTACAAACCAAGGTATTGAAGATGTTTAATTTTCTTTACCCGGTGATCCATGGTCTTGCAGGGAAGATACTGCTTCTGAAGCTGCGTTGCAAACACCTGAGCACTCTTCTTTCTCCACCCTTTCGTTGAAATTGCTGTTTTCTTCAACGCTGGGCTTCTTAATCAAAGCCGCATGCTTCGATGGAGGCCGCTGGTAGGATGCTTTGATCTTGGGGAGTGTGGCATCAATCTGATGCACCCAGTCATCACTTACAGTATGCCAGTGACGATGAAGTGGTTGCTGATTTCGATCGCCGTTTATTGCACTTGCGATGTGATTATGTGCACCCCGATAACGTACAGGAGCAGGTCCGTTTCGGGATGCACCACAGAGCATACTCTCCCTTTTTTGCCTCCACATGCTCCTCACATACGTCTTCACGGTCTCCGTTTGGTTCCATCACTCTGAAGGGGGGAATCGGAAAAGAAATTTTTAGTTTCTAAAATGATCGACACTTGGCGTAAAATTAAGGGCAATTACGACCAATGGCGCTACTTAATGGGTTTGACATTTCTGTCGAATTCCTTTATTTTGAGGTTGATTCTTATTCCGTCCTCGGGTCTTAATATTTCATTGCGAAACATTTTTTTTGTCAATCACTGCTCGGAAACCGTTCTCATCTGATGTAATTAGGCGTTGTCCAGCTTCCGGGGTATACGAGCCCATTCTTCAACGCATACTTTCTTCAAGACTCATTGAACTTCTCTGCTGAATCATTTTGTTCAGTCTTCCCCAAAAATGTTAGATAGGATTAATGTCTGGGGAACGGCTTGGCTGCGGGCAAACTGATTTTGTTCGTCATAAAATATTCAAATGTTAGTTTCTCCCTGAGTTAGAGTCTGTATCTTGTTGGAACGTCCGATTTGCATTTTTGGAATAAACTCTTTGCATTTGGAATGAGTCTCTTCTCCCAATTATAACGGAACGTGGTCTCGTCCATCTTCCCATCAACAATATTAAGTACACCAGTGCCGTGTGCTGCGAAACCGTCCCGAACCATTAACTGCTATCTCTGTGCTTCACAGTTGGGATGGTATTATATTTCTCACAGGCTGCTCCTCGTGTCTTCTGCACATGCCACCACGACCCGACAATTTACCCTTGGTTTCTTCTGACTAAAAAGTTTTTCTAAAATGTATTTCCTTGCTCAAAGTGTTCTTTCATTTCCTTTAAAAAAAATTCATTTTATTGGCTAGAATTTTTGCTCTGTTGAAGTTTTATGTGCATTGGCTTGCTAGATGTTAAATAAAATATAGATTTTAGAATGAGCAATTACTTGTGTCCCGACTGTGCAATTACATACTATCCAATCTTTAAATCAATGTGTTCCTAGAGTGCTTAATAATTGAATCGCTCCGTAAAATCGCATTCATAATTCATTTTCAACTCTCCTAAGGGAGAATATATTTAATGAGTATTATCTTATTATTCTCTACCAAGAAGCTGATTATTATTCCCTAAATGAGATCCTTACGCATGAGTGCAGGTCTGAGCCTGCTTCACCTGAGCTGAGGTAGCGGTGCTTCGAACTTTTCAATGTTCAGCGCGAGGTTCTTGAATTAGAATTAAAAACGGATTTTCACTCAAAAGTTGATGAATATATGAAAAAGTGTAATACTAGGGGTCCCATTTATATAATTCAGGCATTCATAATATTTCTTAGCGTGAAAATTCATCTTGCGTTCGTAATAAACTTCGTATGAATACGCCATGAATTTGTAAGTCTCTGCAGTTTCAGTCGTTCTCTGCACAGTCGTCGAGGAGACGCTTAACTTCGATCACTAGCATTACGAAACGCCAGGAATTTTTTCTCCTTATTATGATTCACTAATGGTTCAAATGCGGACACTAACATCCTATTTCACTTCTCGCACCAAACACTCGATATTGCGCCGGATCCGCCATTTTTTTTTAACGCAAGGTTGCGTACAGCAATTAATACTTCATCAACATTCCGCTTGCAAATCAATGTCAGTGATGAGTGAATTTTCTTCAATCAAAGACTCGTTCAAGTGCTCGTTTTCACTGGAGACCGGCTTCCGCATGTGATCTTCAAGGCCTCGCGAGCAGTTCCCGTAAACCTGGCCGCGTAAAGCCGCAGCGACCGAGCTTGTGCAGCGAGTGCGTCTGGTCCAATTTGCCCGAGTGCTGTTTCGCTTAAAATTTTCCCGTTTCGAGGGCTTCTGGAGAGGACAACTTGTCTTTGACTCGCTCGAGAGCTTTGCACGTCCCTCAAGCATGTTGTGTGAGAGCCGCCGCTCTTCTGCCACGTTTTGACGTGTGGTGACGCAGCTACTCCGGCCCTGAGCCTTCGGCAGTTCCACTCTGCTGGATTGAGTTAATGTGAGATACGGCGAGACGCTAACATGTCTAGCAGCTATTGGTTTCTAACTTTCCTGATTTTGGTTTCTTCACAATTCTACATGAATTTTTCAAATTTTGCTTGGACATGCATGAACATTTTAATGTTCAGCTTGACCTTACATGAACAGATTATTTCTTTTGTGATAAATAATGGCACGATTTCTTTTTGAGCGCGCTTAATTACCTACAGGTCACTCAACTGGTTATATTTTAATATCCACTGTAGAAAAAGATGGGTATTCTTCGAGTCTTCTTGGATTCTTTTTGTTATTATTCTAGCTAAATAGAGTTTCAGACTACAAATGCTCATGTTTAGTAATAACGTGAGTCGCCGTACGAAGAAAATTCCAACATGAGATTCAAACTCTCCGTGTGAATGGGTGCCTAAAATGAGTGCTATTGAGTTCTCAGATCGCTGGAAGTGCTGGAGCAGCGATGCCAATGTGCTGAACGTTTACTTGGTTTCATCAAGCGAAGCATCGGCCATTTCTGCGCTGCTGCAGGTATCCCAACCTAGGCTGTCGATAAAGCACCCGAGGATCTGGTGAGAAAACCTGAGTTGCGAGAAAATCTCAAATTCTGAGCATCTATTACCTGAAAGAGCAGGCATGCAGAAAGCCTCGAATGGTTCCTTCAAATCTTTGTTTTTCCTTCATTTTCACTCAGGCATTTCAAGCATTATTGCGGGACAGGATTTTTGTCATTGAAAATAATATCCAGCAAAGTACTTTATTATCTCATATAAAAATTCTAAAGCTTCTTAAAATACAAGTGGAAGTCATGCATAAAAGACAAGTACTTGGAATATAACAATTCTTCTGAGTTGAATTGAAGCTAATTTCCAGCTGTGTATATTGGCCGCGCGTTAATTCACTAAGGTGTCACCTCAACTCTATCACCCCCTCAACTTTATGACCTCCTCAACTTTATGACCTCCTCAACTTTATCACCCCCTCAACTTTATCTCCCCCTCAACTTTATTACCCCCTCAACTTTATTACCCCCTCAACTTTATTACCCCCTTAACTTTATCACCCCCTCAACTTTATCACCCCAACTTTGCTCACGTGTTTGTAATTTATACGCGGTGCCCGAACTAACCACGGTCGAGAAACGGGGGCGACCAACGCTTGGTTAATTAAGAACGAAAACCTCTTGTGATAGAGAATGTACGAATTTTCCGATTGTGCGGTGCATTCTATTAACTTCTAACGACTATTCGGGGGCCACGTGATGTTAATGCGTTAAGCTGAGACCAGAATCTCGTGGCACATGCTGTTAATGCGTTAAGCTGAGATCAGAATCTGGTGGCACATGATGTTAATGCGTTAAGCTGAGACCAGAATCTGGTGGCACATGATGTTAATGCGTTAAAGCTGAGACAAGGATCGGCAGAAGTGTCTCATTGTCAAGTGCTCTCTCGGGGGCTCTGTGGCCCCGCCTGCAGCGCACTTGCTTGCTGTCATGTCTCTATATTTTGCTCTTGGTGTGTGCCCTGGCTATGTGACCTGTTCACGGAGTGCCTTCGTGACGAAAGGAAGATTTAATCCCACTTTTCTCACCGCTCTCAGGAGCCCTGTCTATTATTTCGACGCAAGCAAAGCCCAATACTGTACACTATGTTGAATATTAGAATGAGCAGTTTTGTCTTTCTCTTCTATTGTTATTTCCTATTCTTTTAAGTAGAAGCACAGCGGGCTTTAGTGCTTAATGCTAACTCGGTACTGGGTATGGGGTCTGGAGCGAAGAGTCTGGAATAACTCTTCTTCATACGAACATACGTTAGAAAGAGTTCTTGTGGACGAGTTTCACCGATGGATGCTTGGAATAGCTGACAGCGTCCCGTCCGGAAAATGGGTAGAGTTATTTTTTCAAACAAGATTTTAGGCAAAAAGATAAATGAATCGAAATATTTTATTACACTTCGGATAATTGTTCATTAAAATCTTCAATCATTTTTTTCAGGGTGTGCGTAGATGGTTAGAATTTCTTGGTACATTGTTAAGATGTTTTTAAGTCATTTTAGATTTTAAAAAATGAACGAATCGCTATGAATTAGTTATTTTACCTAATCCCGATCGCATTAGTGTCATTGATTCATTGTTAAAAGACCTCCACTTTTTGTGGCGAAAGTTATTCCAAGTTTGGACCTGTGCGAGTGCCCTCATCAAATCTTTCGAGCTTTCTGTATCTCTCCGGGAGCGTCGAAGAGACGAGGCTTCGTTGGCTAGGCTAGCCTATCCTATGCTATGAGGACTAGAGAGCCCAGGGGGACACGGTTATGTAGTCTCAGCTATAATGTAGATAGGCCTTCGGGATTTCTATCTTTTATGCCCTCTTGAATTCTTGCCTTTTTGAAACCATCTTCGATATCTCTTTTTTTTTGGTCTTTGCTTTGTCTTCATTTTTGACTATGCTGTTTCTATGCGCAGGGGATCACGTGAGGTTACACACTCGACGCATAGATCCCCCGTTTCTAAAGTCCGTACTAAATGGTGCCTTTTCTTTCGACGCGACATAGTGTGAGTCCCTGATGCGCTACAATCTACTCGTATACTATTATTGCTGCTTACGTTCCATTATTTTATTGAAAATTACTATTCCTCGCATATTTAGATCATTTTAAACTTAGTTGTGCCTTTTAATCGACTGAAATTGTGAGCAACACCATGTGAATGGATTGAAGTTTGTCAGTTTTGTGGCGAAATTAAACTTGTTCTGTTATAAAATGTCCAAGGCATTCGAAGGACGAGACCGATAGCCGTGAAATATGCCGATAAACCTGAGGCCAAATCCGGATACATCACCCGCGCTCTGATGGATGGCTGTACGGTGACTGAAAGAGGTCCAAAAGGACGTCCTCATTTTTGCAGGCCTTTTATAATGTCAAATTGCCTACATCCCGATGTAATTTTGCTGGTTTGGTTGTTAAAATCTCTCACTAAAGTTCTATTTTTGAAGGAACGCTGCTTTGGGCTGGTATTTTGAAGCTATATTTGGTAATTTATGGTTGGCTTGGAAACCAATAAATCGATATCAGTATTGCGTCGCAGATTTGGCAGAAAGAACAAGCGCTAAGAAGAATATTTTTGAATTACAAGAATTTACCATGTACATAGCTCATGCTACAAAAATGATTAGGCTTCTATCGGTTTTCCTGCTTCTAATCAACAGTCGATTTCGGTTGATACAGTTGTACGATAGAGAGAACTACGTTCTACCCAAGCCTATTATAAAAATAGCATTCTCCTCTGCCTGATATATTCCATTTCTCCTGTGTCTCGTGCTCCTGCACTCATCTTCAAAGACTGCATGCAGATCGTGTCCTATTGCCATCAGTCTGTTCTCTGCTTTCGTTAGGGTTTGTGCCAAACAAATCTGTGCTGTAAATGATTCATGGAAGCATTTCTTGTGGACCGAGAACACGAGGAACGTCCGCATCATCTTTCAGGGAGTAATTTGAGATTCGTGTTGCTTTTGTGAACAAGCCTTTGTGATTTTTTTTCAAATAATACTGTCTCACGGCGACAGAGAGGTCTGTTGCTGCACTGCGGAACTGTTGCATCGATCTTTCATTGTATATTTTGGGAATTTTGCAGATTTCAGCGTGTGAACATTTACAGTGAATCACCACTATATCACTGCGGTGCAATTGTGCTCATGAGGTTTTGCGAATATCGAGTTAGTGTTTCATAAAGTGCCTTTCATATTTTCTACATGTGGCAACAACAGGGCACTCGGAAAGCACAGGCAGTGTTTTTCGTCTATCAAAAAATTTGTAGCACTGTTTACATGCATAATAAAAAAGACCCAAGCTTGCATTGATGCTAGTGGGACTAGTTCTCACATGGTTATTAATTTTAGTCTAATCCTCGTGTAAATTGTTTTGAAACATTGTTGATAAGTCATTGTGTACAGTGACTTACGGACTGCAATGTTTTTTTTCTTGCAATCCCAAGCTAATACTGTTGTGAAATTCACTGTGATTTTCAGGACTAAGGTGTACTTTTTCAAATATCATAAGATTGTACAACCCTCTTCATGTACAGTGGGGGCAATAAATGTCCCATACATGGTCATCAATTTATTTGCTATAATTACAATAACAGTTAGGCAATCGAAAATTAAATGTTTTAACTATTTATGTGTACTGAATACTAAATCGGTATAAGAATGTAGAAAGGATGAAGCATCGTTATAGGATCGACTAAAGTTTCAGATTATCGCCATAAAAAGTATCCAAAGTAACGAAATTAGTTATACAGCGACAAAAAATAGTCATTGGAACATTCCGGAGTGGTTTACGTAACAGGAATGTTGAAGGACTTCCTATAAAATAATTTCTTTCGACCACGAACAACCGCAGAATTCAGTCATTATCTGAAACCTGCATGAGAAGGTCATCGTCCAGCACTTTAATTCTAAGATAACGAATGGTTAAGAATTACTTGCAAGTACTAGAGAGGTAACTGATCAATTTCATAAAAGTGGTTTGAACGATAAAAAAAATTCCATCTCTGCTAAGACTACCAATCTCAACCATTGGTGACACGCTTCGCCGGTTGACGTCATATCAGTCCACTGCAAGTGTGCCACGTTCGAGACGTTTGATTAAAATTGCAAACTGTGTGCCTAAACATATAGTCCCTTAAGTAAAGATGGGTCCTCGAGGGACTCGATCTGAACTTCTGAATGATTTTGAAGTAGCTTGAACCAAAGCATACATAAAAACTATTCGAACCACTTATGTTGTGACCATATGAGGCACACGGGTGAAAATAAAATTAATACCTCCGCCCTAGGAGACGAACAAATATATTTAACTGGAAAGAGAGGAGGAGGAAAAAGCATCTGCGTCGTCCATGCTGAAAGCCGTGGGAAGGTGTTATGGCAACCTTTCAGAGGGCTCTCATTTACGCTCGCATTTACGCTCGCAGGCGTAGTTAGAACGAGGAGCGATCGAGCGCACGGCCACACACCCTCGCTCTCCGGACCGCTAATATCTTGATTCCTTTTAAATTAAAGTTTTTTCACTATTATTTTGAAATACTAATTAGATAAATATTCTGTTTATCTCATTCTACTTTGGACGCAAGTTACGCTTGATTTCTGGCTGTTGGAGTCGCAAAGGACTCGTATAAACCTTGTATGTTGTCACAAGCTTGTCTCAGAGTTAGCCCTAGCACCCGACAGGTGATGCTCGGCGCGAGAGGCTTGGATACAATCCTGGGCTGAGCCTCTGGTGCGGGAAGTGCTCCTGCCTGTGGGCGTTATTATGTTCCTGTGTGGGCTGCGCGTTCAATATGATGTGACGCTATTAAAATTGCATGTCCTTCCAGAATTGCAGGATGTGTAGGATGTTTTAATTCTGGTTTCCTGATTCGTCTAGATCAATTTTAATTGTTTTTTCAATAGCCTGACGAGCTAGTAGATATCAATGTCATTGATTCTTTAGAATTTCCATTCAATTTTTCCTGTTCAGTTAGCATTGTTCTATCAAGTTATAAAAACAAAATGAGGCGTTACAACCTGTGTTTTATATAGTTAATACGAGGCGGAGCAAGAAAAAGCTCTTGACCCCGGAGTTCTCAAAAATTAAAGAGAATAAAGATTATCCGACTTAAAAAAAAATACCTCAGATCCTGTGTACTTTAATTGCTTTGACGTTTACCAATCATTTCATTTATTATTGTTCTGTCAATTTATGAGACTATGAGTAGAGTAGGTCATCGCCATTTATAGACCAATTAGAAATAGTTTCCTCATTTAATTCAGGTGGTGGCAGCCTATCATGAATTCCGATGAAAAATACGAGTTCGCGTAGAAAATAACGCGAATTTGAATCGATCTGAAAAATGTACGCCGTATTTAATTAATTAATAACGTAGCATCGTATTTACCGGTAACAACAATGGACCTTAACAGTTTTTAAGAACAAGAGATTCAGCTCTTACACACAAAGAAAAAACTTTTGTTCAAACCAATTCATGACAAAAATCGTCGGAATTTAGCCAAGGTACATATAGCTTGCAAATTTCTAAGACGCTCTCCTAAGGTTTAGCAAGACGAATATTGATCTACTAAGACGGAACTTTTGGCCCTCTATCGAATGTTTATTGAACTCACCGTGTACTAAGAGTGAATTTGCTAATTGTGTAGTGAGTTCAGTGGTTATTTCAGTTATGGCAAATTATACAAAGTGTTAGTTTCTGCAATATTCAAATCCTACTTCGATTCTCCGATCTTTGAAAGGGGAAAGTTCGTTGAAAAGTTTTTTTCTGGTAATTCGCACACCAGTCCTTGTACTAATATATTATAGTTACTGTGCCTATTCGTCGAGCAATGCTCTCATTCTACACAGGTGTAAGCTACATGTCTACAGACTCGACTTGAAGCAAATTTTATTAACGTTCGTCCAAGAGTGAACCAAATGCGAAGAAAAACTCGCACGATCTGTCCTTGTTTGGAGGCACGCTACTGAGTGCAGGCTTAGTTCCGTCTTACATTGCAGTCGTTCCCTCGATTTTCTACTTCCCGAGGGAAGACCTTCGAAAGAATTTCATCAACCTCAATTGTACAATAGCGTCGCCTGCCAACAATTTAGAAGGCCCAAATCTGGCAGCGGCGGACCTGCCGTGCAGCTAGCAAAAATGATTGGCTCTGAAGGGTTTCTGATGAAATAATTTGGATGAGCTGTACCATTTCCTACTTTTACAGGAAACGAAAACCCGATTTTTTTCCAGTTGTTTGGTAAGTATGAAAGCTCTACTCTATTAAATCTTAGTTTCTTGTTCGATGTTTGTAGTACACATTTTGCGCAACAATACAAATTTATCTTGGCGCTTCGTTCCTTCCGACTTAGCGTGGCACGATCCCGTGCGATGACCACGTCAGTGCAAGTGGCCTCGGCGCTGCCATGCGTGGCAAGTGGCCACGGCGCTGCCATGCCACGGCTCTGCCATGCGTATATATGCTATAAGGCTATGATTTCATATTGCTATGTAGTGAACATCTTCATCTTTCCAAAACAGCTTGGCATTATTGCTGTAAACAATTAATGCTGTTTTCAGTACGGTACTCGCACTTTATTCGCGGTATTTGTTCCAGAAATGGTCGTATGCGAGAATTTCTCCCAGAATGCCTGTCGGTTAGCGGAAGTGAGAAATAGCAAAAATACTTTCTGGTCGAAACTGCTTATGATACCTATAGGAATTAAGAACGATCGTTGGTCGGGTAGCAAAAATGAACGTACGAGTGTGCGGAAGTTTGAGGATATTTAGTAATTTAGCGCCGAAAGTTATTTGGTGTTTTTATGTGAACTTGATATACATGATGTTAGCTTAACCTTTCTATCAAAAGATGTACTTCTCTCCGACTGAATAATTGTTTTTTAAAATACAAAAAGGTCCTTTTGAAGCTGGTTGTCGTAAGTTTTTTGATTTCGTCCAACTGTGAGGGGGACACCCCAGCTCTCCTCACTAATTGGAGCCATTCATCAAACTGACGCGTCCTCGGCGTGGTCATCCCATCGCCAGGTGCTGCTGCTTTTTCCGAAATTAAAATTGATAAAATACAATAAGTAAAGAAATATGGTGTTAACCATAGACCGACTAAATGCATTTAGCTCTATTTAGCTTTGTACGGATATTGGCTGCGGCCTTATGTACATGTATGTACGTATGTATGTATGCTATAAGGCTGCATTTAGCTTCCTTTTTAGCTTCTCAATAAGGCTGCTTTTAGCCCTTTATTTAGCTTATCAATAAGGCTGCATTTAGCTTCACAAATATAATCAGCGTCCATATAAAGAGGCGGTAAAAGGTTAATGAGTTTTGATTAGAGATAAAATGAGTACAGATACCCATATTTTAGCATTGTGCCTTTTTATTTTAGAAGGTAATATTACTAGCGATGTGTATACGTTCGTGGGATTTAGGGCTGTATTCGAGGGTTACTCAAGTCTATCGTGTATGCAGGGTGACCTCACTCATGAATGTGGTCACCAGACCGCTCATGTACGTGGGCAACAGGCCACTTATGTACGTGGGCACCAGGCCTCTCATAGACCATGTATGCACCAGGCCACCAGGTCCAGCCCCCTCATGTACGCAGGCCCAGGTCATAAACGAAAGCTTCACCTCAAAATCGACGTTCAAGATTGCTCATCAACCCTATGCGTATCATTTATCTAAGAAGTGATAATTATGAGTTCACTGTCATCTTATTAGCTCCTCCAAACTCTGGCGTATGAAGTTGTTGAGGCTAATTTCCTTCTCTACTATTGAATTTGAGGCATCCGATGTTAATTCTAATGGCAGTTGATGGTGTCAATGTAAGGAAGTTTTGGCCGAGATATAATCGCTCCTGAATTTTTAAGTGTGGCTCTGGCCTGAATTTGACGACCATGGACGTGACACAAACCTCTGCTTTGTTTCTCCATTTATTAGAAAAATGGTTTCGTTCAATGTTTGCACTGCAGTCGCTACAGATCATAATTCAATATTTTCACCATGAGGAATTTCACTGAAGATGTTTAATACGAGTCGATACGTGCTAGGAGTACTTTATTGTTGTCTATCAGTATTTTTTGTGTGCTTAGGAATGCAAACTGTCAACCGGCACACTGCATTAGTGTATAACTTCCAACGAGAAATAAATTTCGAGTCACCTGTAAGGTCTTTTACGCGCACATAAATTTTTTTTAAATTCCCAACGCTTTATTAAAATAGAGTACTCCTGTTCGATACAATATAAATGCCACGCGTGCCTATTTTTCAAAAAGTAAATAAATTCTTATGCCATCAGAGTTTTGGCTTTCTATCGTGGACTTCCAGTCGGGTTATGGAAGACCACCATGGCGGACCCTCATGCTTCAAGCTATCACATTTTGCCCGCCGAGGCTTTTATTAGCTTGCTTTCTCTCGGCGCTATTGTTTTGGCAATGATTGCGGCGATATGCCACCATTGTCGCTGCCACCTCCTGCCGCTGCGTGGCAATCTCGCTAATTGCCAGCGCGAGCCGATCATCGTCCTATAATGGCCTCCAATTGTGCTCGCTGTTTATTTCTTTTTTGTGTCCGCTCCACGTGGTGAGAATCGCGCCATTTTCCCGTGCTGATAAACGCGCCCCATTAAAATTCCAGTGAAACTTTCTCGCGTCTTTTTAGAGGTTGCTCTGGAGTTGGCTTGGGTTAGCGCAGGGTGGATTCAAAATTTGGAGGATGTGGGGAAGCACGGGTTTCAGGCGTTACGTCTCTGTGAGCTCATTTCGTTCTACACAAATGAATTAAATATCGTATGGAGCTTACTGTTACAGTTTCTTGAAAGTTTTTATGCCAACAGCGCCGTGCAAATCTTTCTGCTTCACGCACTGGAGCCATCTGAATACGAATTTAGATATCACTTTCAAATATACTCTCGCAGCCTTTTAGTAGTCTCCTTGAGGGCCTTTGGTGATTGCTGTCTAAATGCGAGGAAATGACCTACTGTTTTAATATTAATTTCTGTAATACAGTCGTCCACGGCAAGTACAAAGCGGTATCAAATCAACCAAACATCAAACAGCACGATAAATATTGCGGTCGTAAAAACAAATAGAGCGTGTTATAAGAAGTAAATACGGAAATAGAGCGGTTGTTTGGACGAAATGATCTAGAGCTCTATGTCTGAGACGACTGTACTTCAACATTACTGAACCCAGTGTCCGTGAAGGCCCGCGGCAAAACTATCTACCATAGTAAGCAGTACGGCAGAGTGACAGTCTGGTGCCAAGGGTTGTCCTGCAAATGTTGTAATAAATCTCGTTACTTAATGTTCCCTTTCAACGGATTAGCAAAAAGTTTCCTCACTAAACGGGTTCGTGTCATGATTTTTATCATTTGTGTAATGAGGCAAGAACTAAGAAATGCGTGGATCAGAACGAAAGCAACGGACAGACACGGAAAGTCTCTAATAGTCTAGCATTGAACAATGACGACCCTGCTCCTTTTATTTCTTCCCCATTTTATAATTTTATACTACTGAATTAACAGCTTTAAATGTTTTCTGTGATGTGACCCACATGGCTGTAACTTTGCCTCTAGATAAAAAGTATCGTCGCTGAAATGTGTTAATGTACAATTTATTGGGAGAGTGTATACGTAAATATTAAATACTTACAAATTTTTTGATGATTTCTAAAGTAGAATATACTTAATCTATGTATGTGCGTTTTACCGGATCGTTTTGTAATGTTGTATTGTCATGCAGTTGTTGAGCCGTTAAATTTGTGTAGCATTTCTCAAGCCACCGAGTCATGTTTTCTCTTAATCGTTATTCAAATCAATCACTAATTCTGGGTAAGTTGCCGCCACCAGTGAATACTGGGAAAAGTTAATTTTAGCAAATCATCGTATGCTTGGGAGTGAATATGAGCGATGGCTTCGATTGATTAGGAAAATTTAAATTGTACTGTAAATGAAGTAAATCATCAATAATGATTTAATAGCTCAATTAATGCAAATTTATCTCATTCGTATTCAATTTTGTTTATGCTTTTTAAATCATAGAAGTCGAGTTAGATATATTTCGAGAGTTTTAACATCTGTTCCAAGTCTCACTGATAATTGATATGTGAACTGTGATATAATACGCCAAATGATTGAAAGTGATACGGAGCTTCTCAGCGCCCAATTGAGCTGTTAAATGAACATTGAAATTACATATACCCAATAGAATGGAGACCCTGCCCTAGGAATCCTGAAGATTGATACTATATCACAAAGGTAACCAAACGGAAAGAACGCAATAATGCAACCTCTACCTACAATAGAAATGGCAATACATTGTCCTGCATGATTTTGCATCGAGTAAGCGAAGGGGCGCGAGACTGTATAAAATTTATAACTTAACTAAAGAAGTGCGAGGTCGGTGTTCAAGCGGATGAGAGACGGTGTGATTTACGATAATTTTCCGACTGACGATTTTGATGAGTTGCCAAAATGAGTTACAATGTGGGCAGTTAATGAATGATCTTACACTTGCTCGATTAGGCGTACATCATCGGGATGTGGCCTAGGTCCAGAGAACTCGTTGCTTGGTACCCTGGTACCTGGTACCTAATGTCAAGTTTTTAGTACCTAGTATCTAGTACCTGGTACCTAGTATCTAGGACGTGGTGCCTAGTAGTGCCATTCTTAGAACTATTGTAATCGCTCTCAACGAATCGTCTGTAGAGGTCGTTCTTAGTTTGAAAAGCTCGCCACTTGAGCGGCTCGGTGGGGAAGTCTTCGTTTGTTTCGTCATTTCAAACGATTGCCACCTGATGAATTCTAATGCACAATTACTCTAGAAAAATACTCTGGTAAAAGTAAATGTCCCATGATTCCTACTTAACGCAAGTTAATACTCTAACTTGAAATCAATGAAAGAAACGAGACATATGAGAATGGACATCAATATTAACTGTAGTTGTCGACCCTCGCAGGCGTCCGTCTCGATGTTGGGGAAATTCCGTGCAGCGTTAAAGGGATTGGTCCCCTTTCCCTCCTTTGCGTCTCCAGCTCTCTGCCGACCCTCCAACAGAACCCAAACGAATGGTGAAGAAAATAACGGTCGGTTTCATGCTGTTGGCATGTGTGAATGCCGTCTTGATTAGATTTATTAGTTTACCTCAGTTCTAGCTGGCCTTCGGGAATTCTTTCTTTCGTGCTAACTTTGCTTCTTTCTGTGATATTTTCATGCCTTCTTCGCTGATTATTATTGTGTATCTCGTCTTTGTTTTCTGCTTAACTTGCGGTTTCTTTGCGCAGGGAATCCTGTGTGGGAACATACCTGTGCATAGATTCTACGTTCTCTACTTTCCATGTTAAATGATCCTATTTTTCGCTCCCATGAGATCGCCTTTGATGCGGCTAAGGAACCCGAAACTAATTAGCTAATAATAATAATAATAATAATTGTAATAATTCAATTATATAATAATAGCCCAGTGCTGCTTGCTTGGCCCATCCGCCGTCTCTGTCGCGCTCTTAATGAATTAAATAGGAGAAATTGCCTGGGCTTGTATTTATGTCAGGCTAAGCAGTCCGTGTCAGTGACACTGAAAATCATATTTCGTGTCAGATTCACCGTAAATATTAGGGCATCCTAAAAAGTTCATATCGTGTGTCCCACCATTTAATTTTGGGGAGGCACGTCTACTAGTAAGAAAAATAATAGTGATAACGGCTTCATTCTTTCCTCTGAAAACAATTTTTATTTTTTTACGAAGTTGTTTAGTGTGTCACGTACATATAACCATGACAGTAGCGTCTGGTTAGAAATTAGCCACAAGCGAAGCAGGTCACAGGGAAGTTGCAGGGCTGGAGGCAGGCGGTAGGAGGCGTTTGAGTGGGGCTTCAGGTGCTGGACGCGACCTAGAAACACGCAAGTGTCCTTAACTGAAGGACAGCTCCTTTGGGGGAGGGTGAAGACCTTTCATCAATTAGGAGGCTTTAGCATAAATTGACTTATAGTCATTTATACTGTATGTTTGGTTAGATTATCAGTTTCGTAATTCAGATCACAAAGAGTGCGAAGAGAAGGAATTATTCAATATGAACTATAGAGAAAGGGTTGTGCCCTAGGTGTGTTCCCACATGTGATCCCCTACGCATATAGAAACACTAAGTTAAGATTGAAGAAGCAGAATAAGCAACGAAAAGAGAGTAAATAAGGCGTGAAAATTGAAAGATGTATTATGGGCACGAAAGATAGAAATCCCAAAGGTGTGGCTAGAACTGAGGTAAGCGAGCAGTGCCTCATGGCGACCCCAATGCCCAGAGCGCACAACACACTGAACTGAGCTAACTCTGTATTCTTTCCGTACGTCCTGTAGGGTCGCATGTATTAACGATTTCTTTATCATCATGCACTCATCTTCACTCATCCATGAAACGCTGCAAAATGAGCATGCACTGAAAATTTTACATTACGTCCTCATTCTCACGTTTATAGACATGTTGGAATAATCAAGGGAGAATTTTTTATTAAATTTTAGTTCGTAGAACAATTGATTACTATTCGTCATACGAATTTCAATCGAAGGTACAGAAAAACCTAAGAATCCCTGCTAAATGTCACCAGATATTTGTAATTTTGAGACAGTTGAATTTCACCTTAAGATCGTGTGCCTTCAGCAGTCCTGCTCTGCCTCCAGACTTGACTGGAAATAAATATCGAGCTTAATTCCTGAAATGTTGTGAGTGAGCGATCACGTTCTCATTTCCACGGAGACGATGACGAGAGATCAATGAAATCTCGGAACTTTGATCGCTGGACGCGCTAATTATGACTTACTCCTGATACATCAAAGAGAGAAATATTGAATCGAATGATCGATAAAAGTAAATGTGAAATGTGCTCATTTTAATTTAATTATAGGTAATGTTTTTATTTTTGCTTTGAAACTTTTTGAAGCCATTTGAAGTTGTCTTTGAATAACTTGAAATTTTCACGCTGAAGCTGTTCGTTGGAGTGTGTTCAAAAGAAGCTATCTTTCCTCCGAGAATAACTTAAAATAGTTGTGACTATTATTTTCGCTTCAGAATAACTGAGTGATGTTGCCATTATAGTAGAGATTTTTGCTTCTTGATTTAATTTTTTGTACTTCTTGAGCAGCTTTCTCCGAGTTGAATTTATTTATCAAGTTTTTGTGACAGCGAGCGACTTGGAATTTTTGCCTCTGATGTGGCACCAGTAATTTCGGTTTAGTTTCGTGTGACCCTTCACGAGTTTCATTATTACGAAACTCAGGCTTATCAACATTTAGTTGCCGTGTCTCGTAAAATATTGCATGCCATTGGCCAGTGGATTTATGTTGAAATTCATCACATAAATCTGTGAACAGTTGCCTTCCGAGATGTATTGGATGCTCAGTCTTCATCTCAGATGACAAAAGCAGCTGTAATTTGCAACCATTTTGCGTGCCCCAGCGTGTCACGGTCAGCATAGCGAGATGGGAACGCTCGGTCGGCAGCCCTCGTGCCCGCGTTTGAGGCGTGGGTTCAATCTAATCAAATTTTCAAGCTGGACTCGTGCTTTTTTTCGTAGATGATGCGATAATCGACGTCAATTATCGTTGATCTGAAACCTACGATTGAATGAACGGCTTCTTAGAGGATATCTAAAAAATAGCTGCTTTTAATGTTTTTATTTCGTTTTTTTGTCATAAACTTCAAAGTAGTGCAAAGTTAATTCATCTTCGCAAGTGGTTTGTCTAAGTTATTGTGTATTTTACGTAGTCTCAATATTTTCCTTTTTTTGAAGTCGATATGGATAGTGTAGATATTTCTTAATAACCGAAACATTGCAGCAATTTAGTCTCGCTGAGAGCAGCTAATGCTTTTTTGATTTTTTACGAGCTAACATTTATTCGTGCGAACAGCTCAAATATGTTCTTGAACTGTTTAATGAGGAACACTGTTTAATGAACCCCAAATGAGGAACACTGTGTGTCCGGCAGCACGGTAGAGGAAAAATTTAATCCTGTGGATCTCGAAAACTTTTGAACACCCTAAGTTAAGAGTCGACAACGGGGGAAGGTTTCAAATGAATTTTGAGTAATTCTAATATCTTCACGACGGAGATGGTTTCATGTAAGCTATACTGTCAAGTTTCGTGTAAGTTTCCAAATCTATGTATACGTCGAGGACTGGAAGGGTTAAGACTTGGAGTAGCATAATATCTGACCCTAACAGCAACCTGGCTTATGCTAGCGATGATTTATTTTCCATTTCCACCGCTGAAACATTGGTCATAACATTTTTGCAATGCATATTGCCCCGGAAATAAAATGATAATCGAAAGTTAGAAACAACCTTTGGAAACGGAAAACTACGATGAGGATAGAACCAAAACGTGAGTAATTGCCTCTTTCGACACAGTGAGCCCTTAGCACCTCAAAGGACTAAGACGTCCTGTTTCTTAAGGCTGCAGCTTCTGTCTCGTACAGAACTGAACTCGGCCTTGTGCCCCATGTACATAAGGCCACAACGAGTTTGTCTTAGAATGCTAACTGTAGCTTTTCTGCTCAAATAATTCCGTCCCTGGAGGGTTCAAGCCCGTGCAAACCGTGTAGGACAAACTCACGACGCACATCGATCGAATATCTGCCTGGCGTTGTCGAGTCCCCAGCGATCTCTAATTCTGGTTGAGAGCCGCGCAGCCGCTGCTCGCTTCTCTGAAAAAAAAAACCGTAACTCAAGAACAGGTGGACTGAGTGGTCTGGAGTGTAAAACGCTATTATAGTTGATGTACAGGGTGAGCTACAATACAGTTTTTTTTCAAGTATTCATGACTCCGTAACTGAAGACTGTAGAAAGTTTTATTTTGTTTCATTTTTACGGCCATTCAGTTTACTTGCATCATCATCAGATCTAACCATGTTGCATTTATCGAAATGGTTCACGAGCAGATGTACGATAAGTGTGAGTCGTTTTTTGCCAATTGCGCGAGAATGTTTCTAAATATACTGAAGAGAACAATTACAATTACTACTACGTGCGATTTATTTCTTTGGGGTTATCTCAGAAATAATGTTTATAAAACGCCTCCGCACGACCTTGAAGAATTGGTTATCGCATAATTGAAAAAGTTAATGAACATAGAAACAATCCAGAAACTATTGGAAAATCAATGCTAGGAATGAGAGTCCTATGTCCAAAATTCCTCGAAAACAACGGTGGTTATTGGTTATAATGGAAACAATATGTTCTTGTGTTTAAGTAAAAGCAAAAATTTTGATTTAAAAACTATTTTCATCATTCATTCATTATACTACACATTTATTACTTTAACGAATTGAAAACATAGATTGTGCATTGAAAATTGCCCTCTCGCAATGGCGAAAGAACGACTCACACTTATCGTTTATTTGTTCGTAATCTATTCCCGCAAATGCAAAATAATTTGACCTGATGAAACTACATTAAATGACTGTAAAAATGAGACCATATAGAAGTTTCTACGACTATTAGTTATGGAGTTAAAAGTATTTCAAAAAGGAAACATTTTTGTGGCCCATCGTGAATATCATTCCTTCTTATGCGTTGCAAGATTCAACAATTTTGTTCATTTTTTACGATGGATTAGTAGTAAAACTTGAAATATATTGAAGAGTTAGACGCTCATGCCAATAATTTTGTCCTGTAGATCGGATATTCAGGTATGTGCAACAGCAGTAAAAAAGGTCTGGAGCTCCCAGCAAAAACTATGAGAGGGAGAGAGTTTCCATGTTTTTTGTTTCTTCTTGTACGTTTTCTAATCTTTCGAAGTTTGGCTCGTCCAAGTCCCACCTGTCTACTGTAATCCGAGACAAGTCTTTGTTTGCACTTGCTTTGTTATCTCCAGAAAGTCCGGGAAAAATGTCGAAGTCTCAGGGAAGTGTTTCAATCTGAGTAAAATTAAAGAAACAACCCGCTTTGTTATCGGATTTGTCTGTGAGGACATCGGAAAGCGTCGACTCGCGCTCAACTTGTCTCGACTTTTGGGGAAGTTAATACCGTTGTTTGGAGCTGGGCTCTTGACAACTGCCAGATTGCACTTTATGTTTCCTTCCTCTCGTGCAATGTTGGTGCGCCTGATATGGAGCGGCTCGAGGAACTCTTTTATTGAATAGGCAATTTCAAAGTTGGGTTTTGAAGGGAAGTCAAGCGAAAAATTGTTGTGGATTATGCGAGGATAAATATGTCATCGAACCATCTGCTCGCTCTATAATAAAGAGAAAAAAGAGAAAGAGATAGATTGGATAGTAATTAAAATGAGTATTAATTCGAGTTAAATGTCTTAATCAATAGTTTTTTTTGCAGAGTTTGGTGTGTTCTTCAAGCCCCTTTTGAGGAGCATTCTTTATTTTTACTGCGTGTTGATTCACTCTTACGTGGTAAAAAAGACACCTAACAGTCCACGAAAATAATTTCATTCCGCTTGCTATTTTTATCTTCCCCAAGTCCTCATTGGTTGAAATTCCGTACGCCAAACTTCTATTCGTGATAGCGAATCACTATGTGTATTTGGATTCCTTGCATTCGACGAATCGTGTTGGCGCAACATTCCTACTCGTAGCTATGATGCTGTTCCAGATGAGCCATTTCTAATCCAGTCTCGCCCGGGCCAGCATTCGGTGTCGATTCCGACCTGGGCCTTACGGCTCGTTTTAGCGCGTCTGCGTGAGGGTTGAAAACTTCCATTTCCCGGCTTTCGTCTTCCCGGTCGCTTTTGAAGGCGCTGGAAGTTGCGCGAAAGGTAACATTTGGCCGATACCGTGATATTCTTCAGCCTGAACGAGACACTTCAAGAATCCTGACACTTGAGATGCAGCTGACGGGGTTTTGAGCCTGTCTCAGAAGAGTCTTGAGAAAACACCGAAGAACTTAGATTCTCATCGTGTCCAAGCGCCGTCGCTTAATTTTCCGATGCATCGGATCTGTGTCGGACAAACACGAGTGTGAAGTTATGCCCATCTGTTTCCGATGCTGAACTGAGTTTTGTTACTCATTTGCATTGATTTTCTATCGCAGTTGGGAAGTCAGAAGGCTACGCGCTTCAGTTTCTCTGTTTTGAGCGTTGTTGGACACCGTAACTTTCAAGCTAGTTTATTTTTGATCTGAATCACTGCTGTACGTTTCCGACAAAACTGACGATATTTATCGTAATTTATTCTTAACTGAATGGATTTTTTTAGACAGATGTCTCCTCAGAAGTCAACTATTCATAAACCAACTGTGTTAACCAAAATACTGCCTTGTTGTTTCTAAAACGTACGAGATTTAGCTTCCTGTTGATAACATTCATTTGCGATGCGGTATTCAGTATCCTATCTACGACGCTGCCGCATATCAACGCCGCTCGCAGTACTGTTCTCTATGACGGCCAGTGAAAAGTGTTGAATAAACAAATATACTTGTATAGAAATACACGACGACTGTTATTATAATAGCGTAAATATTGGTGTTCTTTAGCATCTGCTCACGCTTGGTCATAGTCAGCTTGGATCCAGTTCCACCGCATCAAAAGCCTATATTAATGATGTGCGAGAACAAGTGTGTACACAGCATATCTCACGGGACAATTTATTAATTTAAGCCGAAAAAGTCGAGACCAAGACGTATTTCATTTATCAACACCGTGAGCGTGGAAACATGATAGATGTTGAGACGTTTATTTAGCCCACAGCTCGTAAGGGTTTTGCAATTGATCCCGAGAACACGGAGGAATTAGATCTATGTACAGCCTATTTAAAGCAGAAAACGTGATAGGCTACCGCGTCAAGAACGAATAAAAGAGGAATTCCACTGAGATTTTAAATCGCTCGGTGAAATAGAAAATTTAATACTACGTTAGGCAAATTCGATAAAACAATGTTAGTATCTTTTATCAAATTGTTTGCAGACTTGGCGTTATGATACATTTTAAGAATGATAATGGTTTTAGGGTATATTTTAAGAAGAATCGATTGAACATCTCGTTAATTAAGAAAAATGCCCTTCTCTTCTTCGACAAAACCATGATACAACAGGTTTTCGTGTTGCCATCTCTTGGGCGGCGTGATAACGTCATCTTTTCCAGGATGTCAACTCGATGGGTTTGGGCTCTGCGGACGACAGCGACGGGCATTCATTTGAGAGGCTCACGCTGAGTGCACAAGCACGCTCCAGGGGGCCGCTGTGGAGTCCACTGCAGTCGTTACTTTCATGTGGACTCCCTAGACCACTTGAGATCCATCCTACGAAGGCCACCCGGAACTCGTGGGGTCGCTATTTTAAAATGCCATTCGAGCCTCCATGTAATGGTTCTTTTTTATTTCCAAACATCCATTGCCGAAGAAAATTATACGTTTACTTAAGTCCTAATGAGCTGTAACCATGATACGAGGGACCTTTTAGATCACTAAGAGATGGGCTTAGAATTTGTGTCCAATTTAACTCGTATTCCTGAAGAGTGTGCACGGGTACAAATAAGCAAGCGAGATGACGAGAAAGCAAGAGGATCAGAGTATTAGTACATTTTATGCAGATAGATCTATGAACCTGAGTACTTTTTCTCGGCTTTATTTTGAGTGCAATTCGGTGGAATTGCAAGCTGTCTACAGACGTACGTGTGAGCTAGCGGGTTCCATGCGATTCTTAGATTTGGACGATATTTCCTCTATAATAGGAGCAGCATTAGTATCAAACTCAGACTTCGTGACAAGTTGAACTGTTCTACCTCATTCTTCGAATGTTGCTGAGAGTTTTCTCTCAAGTTAATACTTAAAAATAGCAAAAACTAATGAACTGACAGCGAGCACTACAAGAGACCGTATTTTAGCCGAACAACATGTTTTTAAATACGATAAATCTTGTGTTACGTGGATGCGCAAAGCTGACTAACGAAGAGACTTGAAGAGTGGAGAAGTGAACAGACGATATCAAGCAAGGCTAAAACAAGCGAAGGAAGGCGAAAGGATCTATCTTGATGAAGATCTGGAGAATTAACAAATATGTGAAGCAAGTGCTGTCTCTTTCAACACACAAGTCTTTTCAATAACCCTTTAGCAATACTTTGAAAACAGTAACCATCGTCCAGAACCCTTATTTTTTTATCCCAAAGTTTTTCCTGATTAACAATTTCGGTTTATCCGGAAATTATCGCTGACCGCACTGATATAGCCATGCATTGTGTCATTCCAAAATGAGACTACACATGAGGGCCGAAAATTTTTCAAACTTTCCAAGATTGCATATGCAAATTTCGTTGTCGTCCAAACAACAAACTCATACAATGTTATTGGTGCGATATTTTTCGAGGCTGGAATGAAGCAGTGTGGAAATAGGGACCGATACTCTTCTCAGGGGGCATCAGATAGGCCACCGAGTTAGTAAGGTTTGCCTGTCGTATGCAACGTGGACTCGCGACCCCATAGGAGACCTCAATTATAGACAGGCTTTCGGGACTTCTATCTTTCGTGCCCTCTGTACTTTCTTCAATTTTCACACCTTGCTCGCAATCTGATCTTTTTCATATATTGTTCTTCAGTCTTGGCTTAATGTTTCCTCGCACAGGGGATCCTGAGTGGGGACACCCCTTTTGCATAGATTCTTCGCTTCTTATAGTTCATATTAAATGGCCCCTTCTCTTTCTGTGCGGCGTAATCTATACCACTACCACTACTACCTCCATTACTGCTGCTCCGAAATGATGGCCATTCTTGATTTTTCGATTGTTTTCGTTATTTTTCCATCATTTGAAAAAGTAAGGTGGTCCTTTTTAGCCATAACTTGGCAATACTCTCATTTGAGTATCGACGTAATTCGATTCTCCTGTGTAAGTAGACGACGTTCGGACTAGACATGAACCGTCTTTCTCCGTAATGAGACCCAGACTCAACTCTCTGTCCAGAGATCTGAGAAAATGCGATGGTTCCCGGACGTCTTCAAGAAGAAGCTGGATAACTTTCTACAAACTATCCCTGATAGGCCTCCCTTGCCTCACTATCATCAGACGGCGGAGGGAAACGCTCTCCTTCAATAGCTCGTGGATTTGCGAAGGAACACCGTGCACACAAACCGGCGGCACCCCAGTGTGGCCAGGGCATAAAGGTCCAAACATTTTCAAAATATTCAAGAATCCAATTCAAGCCGATACCACCTGATTCGACCGCTACTCCATACCGTTACGCTAGAAAATAAATGGATCGTTTCGACCCATTTCTAACGTTAGGCATTTTCATCCCTTTGGTCGAGTGTGACGTCACCAGAGTTGGACTATGTATGACCGTGCAGATTTCTTTAATTTCAATGGAACTAAAGGGTGATTTTAATGAAGGACTCAAAATAATCTCTAATAAATTTTGAAATAACCAAGGGATTTTTAAAGACTTAAAGACCACTTAATCTTGAAACCTAAAAGTTTTATTTCATTTACTTTTCAAAGATATTTTTCATGTGCTGAGGTCGTTCATTGCTGTACTAATGAGTTCAAGTCCAATTCGTCAGATTTTCGCTTCGGTGGATGCTTTAAGTTGGTTGATCTGTGGGCATATCCCGGCATACTTTTCCTTTGAGGTAATCCATACGAGGATCCCACAAAATAACAAAAGCCTAGTGCTGCTTGGTCTAGTGCTGCTTGGCCTAGTGCAGAGACTAACCTAACACTGGGGTCTTATTTTATAGAGAGACAGTGGAATTTTTTCTTTAAATTTCATCGAATTGCTAATTCTTGCAATTCGACTTTGTTAACGCAAACGTATGCCGCAAGTGGCAACGAATTTGTCAAAGGTCGAAAGCATTTCAAAATCCTGTGCTAAAAGTTTTGAATGTCACGGAATTCTTGGAGTCGACGTGTTTGCATTATTGCGGGCTGTTCATTGAGCTTGAAGGCCACACAGCGGATAAAAATTGTCCAATTATCTGCCGCAACCTCGTCACGGAACCGATGCTGATCTCAGTTTGAGGATTTGACTGTCAACTTGGTGAAAAATAACGAGCTTTGCTGTAGATTTTACAACATGCGTAAAAGAGCATATTTCGTTGGACATGTGCTGAGGCTGCGTGTACTGCTCGTGTAAATGCTCATGTGATAAATGGGGTTTGAATTCCCTCGTGGGGGATTAAATTCCTTCAGAACTTGTCAGATTTGGCGCGTTATTCGTTATTAAAATCGCTATTAACATTGTCACCAGCAAGATGGATTGTTCCCTCAGTATTTAGCCTGATTTCAACATACGCAGAACTTTTTATAGTTGTTCCTAGGTGGGACCCGATGTTAATCGTGTCAAGAAGTGCTAAGTAGAAAATACATTAGCAATTTAAATTAGCGCTAAGTAGAAAAGAGTTAGGGATTTAAACTGGTAATATGCTAAATGGAAAGAACAATAGCGATTTAAACTGGTAATAAATTGAAAAATAGAGATTTAAACTGTAGCTAAATAGGAAAGAGTTGTGATTTAACTGGCTTATTGATTTCATTTCTTATTCAGGGACCAGCCTTTTTGATTTCATATTATTCCTGAACGTCATTGCTGAGTCGTGCGCGATGTTTCTCAGCATCACACTATGATTTTTGGTAATCAACAGATTACTGTCGAAGTTTGTAGAATTATGCTTCATGTTTTAAATGTTCACTCTTTGAGAACGCATGCCATGGTCGAATGTTCGCTGGAAGTGCATGGCAGCTGTGTGAAGGTGAACGAACACTGCTGCCTTCAATACAGTGCCTGCACTTGGCTCATGCTCAGTGAATGCTGGAAATTCACCCATGCACACTTTTCTTTTCCCGCGTTTCCATTCTTTGAAATGTTTTTGCAACTCTAAAGCAAATTAAGTGAAGTAATTTTATCAGAGAAATGCACCTTGTTTTAGTAGCGGTCTTGCAGGGATTTTTGAACAAATTTCAATCATCCATTCCATGTGCTTGTTAACACTGCTCGAAACATTAGGTTCGCGTCTCCGACTCGTGCTGTTAATGTATTTCTAGCGTGCCGCACAGTTATGTAGCAATAATTTTTAGAAATGTCTCGCGGTGCCGAAATATTGATGTTTTTGTCAGTTTTACTCATTGAATGAAATTTTTAAGAAATCGATTGGCATTGAGACGTTCGTGTGGATAAAAAGATTTCCAAGGGATTTTATTTCGTTTCTAGTACTAGGGTTACTGAGTCCTAGATTAGACTTTATTTTATGCTGAAAAAGTAAAACTTTGAAACACTACAGCGTAGCGAAATACCTCAAAACGTTACGAGATTCATTTCATTGCTTGAATCGTATCAGGTAATTTAAAATTAACTTTACAATTTAAAAATGGGTAAACGTAAACCTATTGTTGAACTGCACTGCGCGAGAGAGTCAGATCTTGTTATTGTGAAGGTCCTGAATGTGGCAAATTACAATGTCGCATTTGTGAGTAGGTTTGGAGACCGTTGCTCGTGGACCGTCCTGGTACTGGTAGTGGCACCACTTCGACATGTGACCACGATTTTTAACAGCCTTAAAAGCTCATCAAAACCACCCTAGGAAAAACAAGAAAAAAATCGAAAAGACCAATGAGAGAAACAGTAAATAAAATTTATGTAAGTGGAAATATGAGAAACATAGTGAGAAGCTATTTTGAACTATCATATTTCTAAACTATCTGTCATTGACAAAAAGCAGCTTTTGCCTTGATATGCGTTACGATTGCAGAACTTAAAACTGACCTCTCGTTTTCGTGAAAAAACATAAATTTTAATTCACAATCTTACATTAACAATACCTCAGTTTCAGTAATTATTGAATTGAAGAAACTCTTCGGAGGTCTGTTGTTCACCTTCTAACAAGTTGGTACACCTTCCCACGCGCAAACGTGACTCGTGAGTGATGTCTTTATTTTCTAACGTCCTGGAGGAACGAAATGCGGCTTCCATTTTTCCCTGATTTGAATTCTACGAACTTCTGTGAGTGGTCAAAGTCGGAAGCTGAAGCGTGCGTTTTTTTCCCTTCTTGCCAATATAATCATCAGAAATTCCTTGAGCTGTAATGGGCCAAAATACCACAAGAATTGCTCCATGCCTCTTTAGACGAGTTCCGACCGAGACTTCAAGGAGGAATTCTGCCTACGAGTGGGCACGGTGAGAAATGTTTAGCAAGGATATTCAATGTTTGGGAAAGGATGTTCACTTATTAATTGATGATCTGTGTTTTAGTTGAAATTTAATACATTTTGTTTAGGCCAAATACTTTCTGCGCATCCTGTGATTTGTCTCCCTTCAGTTTTTGTATTTGTTGCCTTAATCAAACCCTCAATCTTTTATTGCGTTTGGCTTAACGTAATTGATCGGAAGTTACTGTCATCCATACATGCTCAACAAAATTGTGAAATTAATTTTGCTCACTATTTAATTCATTTTTGAGACTGCCCTTTCGTAATACTCGGCGCACTTCAAACCGTCACTGCAACTAGTGAATCATCTTCATGAATACTCGAAGTTCGAAAATTTCGCCTTGTGAGCGCTGTTCAATTGAACAACCTCCGTAGTTGCGCTCTCCGGTCCGACCCACACAGTCCTGTACAGCAAGACCGTCGCCGCACGTGAATTACGACCGATGGTGTGCTCGGGAACACCTGCTATCGTGCGCCACGATCGAGAGTGTGTCGTATTTCTCTCATTAGTGATGCAATCGCTTTCCTTTCATATGCGCACATTGTCCCAACACTCTTTACTCTCACGAAATTAGAGTCATCTCTTTCGAGAAGATGATGGACTTCGCCTCAGAAACCTTGTCCTTGCTTTCGCGAGCGGACGCGGTATTGCGTAGCCCTGGGCTGTAAGCAGTGCGTTGCGGGTAATGGGTTCGTTTCTTGCCTTATATCTTGCTTTCGTCACTTGCTCATTTTTTCCCTTTTCTCATAGTTTGGTAAGCAATATTTCTCATTATTTGTTGTGAGCGTTTGTTCTGCAAAATATAGCTATTAGAAAAGTGTTGGCTGTCTGAATTTCAATATTTTTAACGTAATATGACCTGATGTAAATGCACTAGCGCGTTGTTAGCTCGTTTCTCATTTAATTTTGACTAATCTCATTGAGTTGAGAATATGTAACCACGAGCTGAGTTACGAAGAGGAAATTAAATTTTTAATTCGTATTTACTTGGTGAACATTGGCCATTTGCTGAAATGCAAGTTCTCTATTGATCTTCCCGCAAGAACTAAAAAGCGCAATTCAACTCAAGTCGGGGTGGATAACTATGATTATATTTAGAACACTATATCACACTCTTTGAAGACAATAAAAACTATGGCATCATTGTACAGAACTTTTTCTGTACATACAATATACACACAACTAAAAAACTATGAATCAAGTGGTAGTTTATTGAATCATTTAGGAGTGAATTCGTTCGTATCCTTGGCAAAGCGTGGACTTCGAGAGACATAAATTTTTCTAGATTGCTATGCGTGGTGGTCGACGAAAGCTGGTCGTAACGGTCCTCTGAATCAATGTAAACGTGCTAGAGCGGCCGAGTCAAGTGCAGCAATGGAATATTTTAGACAGCCTTGGACAAACATCGTGCGATTATTCGATTCGTATAAGAAGTCATGAGAACATCAGAGATGTGTTGTCGTTCCGTGGGTGAAGCTGCGTAGGGTATGAATATTGTAGCCCGCTAGTGAGCAACCTTGCAAACGAATTATTGGAGGTGGAAGGCGACGTGCAGATGCTTTTTTACTGTTTAATTATCGACTACGATATATTTAATTCCTACGAGCGTGTTATCTTATTTAAATCATCCAAAATGGTTTCATTTCCTGCCACATAATAGACCTTAGGAAACTTTGAGGAAATGTCGAGTACACTGTTATGATTTTGTCGAGTTTATTTGATTGATAAATTTTGAAAACCAGTTGAAATTTCATGAATGCTTATTCAACTTTGCGTACATGTAAGTTTGTGTGATGCATATACATGATAGAGTGACATACATAGCACATTAGCTCACCTAGTTTACTTCCGACGCCTAATGGAAATGCGACTATGATCGTTAATCCCGCGCGGCCATTTGGCGACTATCTGGCGCGGATTCCATCGAGTGCAAGCCGGGGTATTTTATGGGAACCGCCCAAATGCGGGAATTCTTTCTGGCTAGGGGTGATATCAAATGGAAGTTTGTCGTGCGGTTGCTCGTTGGAAAGCATCCTATATCCTCTAGAATCCTTCCGGTGATATCTATTGTTAGTGCCGAATATTTCGCCCAAACACCTCGGCCAAATCCATTTCTGATCGTGGTTGCCAGCTCGACGTCTGCCCAAGATTTTCGGGAGGAGAAGCAGACTTTACGCTGGAGGCATTATGCATTTCATGACTCGGCGTGCTGCTCGAGCCCGACGAGTCGAAATCCTTCTCATGATTTTCTTTCCAATGATATTGCTTAACAGGAAGCACTACGCTTCTCGTAATTAAAGGGACGTTTGTTAAACATCATGGATTTGAATATTGCTCTTTTTATTTCATCAGTACGTCTTTATTTGAGCGGTGTATACACTTTGATATCTGTTCAATAATGAGGTTATCTTTTGTGCGTTTATGTTCTAAGTGTGATTTGATTCGTTCGGCATATCTACGTAGAATTTTATTTTGTGATTTTAAATAAGAGTACCGTATATGATTGAAGTGTGCCGTCGGAGGAATCTTTAATCCTGTCAAAGCCTTGTTGATCCGTCATTGTTAATGGAATATTTAAGAATATTTTTGTAACAGAATATTTTTCCCCATCTGCAAGCATAGGGGGAAGTCCATCAAATAAGTATTTTTTAATGATCTTTTCTAGACCTCCAGCTTCAAATTCAGCATATCCATCGAAATATTTTTTAAAACAATACCTCAAAGCGTCTAATTCTTCCAGCTGAGAAGGTTCTCGAATTATTCGTCCAATCGGAAATTTATTGCGCGATAAACGTCGGTTAAGGTCGATTTCACCTAAGTGATCGACGTGTTCAGGGCAAATGTGTTGGATAAATGCTTGAATGCTCGATGTGTGGCGAAGAGGAATCGCTGTGCACCTAAAGCTTAAAATGTTTTCACTGCAGTCCGTAGATCTCGCAAAGAATGTTCCCGAGTCGGTGAAGCGTTCTGGAGCCATTTCGAGGCTCAGTTTTTACATGTTAAAGGAGACATGTATCGTCTCATTGCAGTACAATTTTGCTCAGTTAGACACTGGAGTCGCACTGTTGCATACTTGAATAATTTTTTTTTAAATGTACGTTATCATGCGGTGGTACTGAATTATAGTCACGTATTCAATTTTTTTTAATACTTGCGTATATTTTTGCATTTTGTGTCGGTTGTTTAAGACTGACGAATTAAAGTTATTTTGAACCGACCGTGTGTATTTTTGACTTGCATTTCCAACTCTGTGTGCTTTCCAAACTAACTCTACGAGCATCACGTATAACCTGCGTATTTGCTATATAATCATTATTCGTTATTTTTTCTGGATGATGCTTAATGAAGTTCTACTGATTTTCTCTAATGGTGTAAGAAATTTTTCCCTGACTAGCTAATTCATGTTAGAAACTGATAAAATTTTCCCTCAGTAATGCTTGGGATGCAGTTTTGACGTCGGCTGCAGCACAATGAACAAGCATGCAGAACTGTTCACTGTCCCCGACATGCACCACTGCACACTGTCCCCGCCGTGCACGACTGCACACTGTCCCCGCCGTGCACGACTGCACACTGTCCCCGTCATGCATCGAGGTCAGGTCACAGGAAAAGTCAATTTCTCCTTGTATTATCGAGGCATCAGTTTCTATGAAGTCTGGAAAATCTTTGATGATATCTCTCACATTATGCTGGTTTAAATTAAGGAAAAAAAATGTTTCGCTCCTAGTTACGTCTGTAGGCATCAGAGTTAAGATAGGTTTGTTATCGTATGCGAGTGGGACTGGAGACCCCAGGGGGCACTGTTAAGTTACCCCAGTTATAGATAAGCCTTTGGGACTTTAGTCTTTCGTGCCTACTTTGCTTCTTTCCGTATCCGTATCTTTTTCGCTATTTTTCATTAGTTTTGTTTTCATTTTCCTTCTCAACTTACTGTTTCTATGTACAGGGGATCCGGTGTGGGAACACACCTGTTCATAGATTCCTCGTTTTCTATAGTCCGTACTAAATGGTCCCTTTCTCTCTCCGCTCTTTTTGGATCACATGTCACGTGGATGGGGAGCTTTAGACTGACCAATGATATATATAATCAATCACTGTTACCATGTTCCAACAGATCAAAATGTCCTAACAGAGCAACAGCGAGGGATGCCAACGGCAAATATGCAGCGTACAATTTCGAGTTCCTATGCATCCACCTCTTGCCGGTTCTCTGAATAGAAAACTTGAGAGCATGCTTGAGACCTTGAATGTCTCTGATGCTCGTCATGAAATTTTCAACCATGACGCAGACGAGTTTTTAACGCTTATGAAGTTTTCAAGTCATGAAGTTCAAACGCTTATTTTGAATGCTTTTTCTCAATTTACTTTTATGAGATTAATCCTGCATTTAACGTTGAAGAGTTATGCGCATGATTTTTTTCATAAAGACTAAAACATTTCACGCTCGTGTTCATTCGAAAATGAGAAACGGCATAAGTGTTTTTAATAGCAACAACGGGTATTGAGCGTAGATAGAGCAGTAAATTGTGAAGAAATGTCGACTGAAAACGAACCAATGTTGAGCACGTGTATAAATGCAATTTGCAGCATTGAACTACAGATCGATTTTCTTCTTATATCACAAATACTCTGCGTTGTATTTGATGTTCACTCTAGCGGATACAGTTCTGTGTGATTGCTTAGTGGATTAGGTCTAGCGCTGCATGATGAGTTATACTCTCATACGTCACTGCGCCCTCACGTGCCTATGCAGGGGGGATGTGGTCTGCCAACCTCACCCACACTTTACAACCGTAAGAGAGTTCATTGTCTTCAGTCGTGCTTCCTACAAAATTCTGATTCAGGAAATTTTCGTTCTTCCATGCAATCACATGGTATTGCTGTTCTCGATGACGATGATATGATTTTTAATTAGTCTTAGCTAAGAATTTCCTTGAAATCTAAATAGGCTAACATTTCTAAACCTAAATATATCTGAAACACTATTAGAAGTGGCGCTCGCATTTTGGCTATGGAGTTAATCTAGCTGGTGATGAACTACAGAAAAAATTGCACTATCTAAGAATGGTGCAGACAATGGAAGTAATGTTCCACGAATGGCGACAGTCTTAGAAAAACTGATCAGGGGCTACTCAAAATATCTTTGTGAATTCGATGCACTACTATTTAAGTATCAAGTCTACAAGGCTGACTTTTTTATCGTTTTAAGAACTATACTTGTACTCGGATGTCAAGGGTTAAAAGTCCGGGAAGGCTGCGGTAAATACTTGAAGTGTTGTTTGGATTTGCATGGAGTACTTGCGACCCCAGCGGTTGACGTGTATAGGTCCCTCGGATAACGCTAAATCTGAAGAGCTGTGACAGAATTCGAGCAGCCAAGATAGAAACTGAAGCGCAACAATAACTCTTTGGAGTCGCAAGTGTTCTGAGGCCGACAAACCCCGAGGCTGCAGCGAATAAACTAAATATACTGTAAAATCTGAACCATTGCTCGGTTTGATCAAGTTTCATAGAGCCTGCGCTTTCTAAGCGCACTGAGGTATTGACGCGCAGGTTGCTGGAGTCTTGAATGTCATATTCAAAGCGTAGTAGGCGGTCGATTGCTGACCCCCATGCAGTGGCTTGGCTCACGAGGAAACTCCACCCCCTGACGCCTATAGCAGCGTCTTTCTTTTGCAGTGATTAACAATTAGCGACACAACGGCTGGCTTTCTCCCCGCGTAAAAAGGTTGTGAGGACCTACGTCGCTTGCGCAACCGCTGCTTCAAAGACAGGCGCATGCTAGAGCCCACGAGCGCTCAGGGGCTAATTTATTTGTAAATTTCACGTGCGTAAAAAACTTTAATTTCAAGTCATTTAAGGTGGTAAGCTATGCTAGCTTCATGCGAAGAGCATTACCAATTATAATAGCTTAATCCCTCCGAGAGCGTAGGGTATTCTATAGGTAATGGGGGAAGGTTAATTAGTTCTGTCTTTCGTATGCTATAGGGACTGGCGTCCCCAGGTGGGGGGAAGCGGGGGTGTTGCTTGGTTACCTCAACTCTAGCCAGGCCTTCGGGACGTCTCTCTTCCTCACCCATTTTGCTTCTTTTGTGCCTTCTTCATTGGTTTTTCTTAACTTGTTATCTCTATGCACAGTGAATTCTGTGTGGGAACACCCTTGCTAAAAGACCCCTTTTTTTGCCCTTTTGAGCTTTAGAAATTTGGGGAGACTTTCTTATGACATTCGGCTCGTGACCCCAAAATGAGCGTTCTCGTGCTCTGGAGGATACGGGCGGCGGGTTGCTGCTGGCTGCTCTGTCGCCTGCCGCCCTCGCAGCGCAGTCCCTCGGACTGGCATCACCTCTTGGTGTGTTCCTGACGTCATTAAGCTGTTTGACTCCTGAACATGTCAACAGCTTTTCCAAAGTTGTTCTCAGTTTGAAAGGTTAAATGTACCGAGTAGGAACTAAACTGACACTGGAGTGTTCCTGTAGGGTTCAACGGTAAAAGTTTTGTTTTTCGACTCCGCACCTTGGCGTGAATTTCGTCCTTTTTTTACGAAACAAACTGCAGTGGTAAAATTAAATATTTCAAAAAATGTGGCAGCAAAGATCATGACTAGATAAAAAAGTTCCTACATAGTCAAATGGCCCAGGGGTCGAAACTATGTTATACCAAGCGGTATAGCTTTGTTATACCAAGCATTGGTACCCCAGTGAGGCCTCGGCGTGACCGCCGAAACATCTCCAAGTAAATCCTTCAATGATTGAAGTAATTTATGTTTGTTTTGCAGGGTATGTATCGCATATAATCACTTGTAATTGTGCGTGAATGTTTAGCTTTGCTTCAGAACATTTCAGATTACGGGGAGTATTGTCCTATTCTACAGTATTTCACTCGCAATCTTTTCAAAATTTCAAAAGTGTTTCATTGTTACGAACAATTTCATACCAACATATTGTGATTACTTTGAAGGTACCAAAATTTTAAGGGTTGTGAGGTGTAACCCTCCGTACCATGTGAAATTCTTTCGCTTGCAAGTCGAATGTTGGTCAAGTAGATACCGTGTGCTTACAAAGCTATCACGTCTACCATTGGTTCTTAGCTACACTTGTTCTAAGGTCTAAAGGGACCTGTGCTCTCTTTCATTTTGTGCACTGTACCGTAAATTGAGTACATTTCTCTGTTACCTGATTGCACTTCCCCATTTTTTAGATGGAAATCAACTTGTTTCACTAATTTTCCACGTGTCCAACTACTTCTCACCTTGTTGGCTATTGCGTCTCGTGTCACAGCACGTGTCTTATGACTTTTTTTACTTCATTTTCTTGCTTAAAATGAATTTTATCACTCGCATGTTTATGGCGTCTCTTTCCTGTCACTGGGACCCATGAAATCGAGGATTATTCTGATAAGAGCAAGAGACACGAGTCCGTAATATTTGTCATGTATTTTAACAAGGGCTGCTTTGCTTTTTGCAAAATTTCTAGATGCCTATGCAAAAAAGAGCAAGAAGGCTACTTTGTATTATTGTATGACATGAGGCTCTTCCTGTATGGTTTGAAACGCAGAAACTTCGGTGTGGTGTTGTATGTTTGAAAATTGTCAGAAATTTCAAGTCGAGTTTTATTTTTTCCAGTTTTCGGGAGCAGTTCTCGTAGTTACGACAGCAGCGCGCACCACCCTCACCGTGGCAAAGTCTAATATATCTTGCAGGTTTCGTTTTTTAGCACGGTTTCACTATGAAAAAAGAGGGCAAGGAAGGCTACTTTCAATTTCATCATTGTGTATTAAGAAAACTATAACAATGGTAAAGGATATGCTAAGTATTAAAACGTTACGCATTTGTCACGGATTCTCAGCTCTCGAAAGGTGCGATGCGACGCCGTACTGCCACACTTGATTTTCGACAAAGCAATTCAGCGACTTCTTCATATCTTCTCCATTGTGTTCAGGTCAACTATGCCGATCTTGAACGACTCTCTGTGTGTGCTGTAGTCTAGCGCGCAGCCCTGGTTTCTTCCGCTACCAGCATCATCGCCGCCTACTCGATTGGCTCTGATGGCAGTCTCAGATAAGTCAATTCTCGACTAAAGGATGGTGGTCGTTCCCGTAATGCTGCCCTGAAGGTCTGCAGCCCACGTCGCCCCTGGCCCCATTACTGGGCCTGTAATGACATGCTCAATTGGAGCTTCGTAGCTCCACATCGTCCGTCCTGCGATGTGCCCCGCGTCACCGCAGTCCCTGTTCATCCCCGATGTCTGTTGATGGATTCCCTAATTTTTCCCGTCGGTTTATTATTGGAAGATGGTTAGGTTGTGCTTAGGAGCTCATTTCAGTCGTATTCTTTAATATCGATGTATTTTTGTGAAGTTGTGTTGAGTTTTGAAGCTTATCCTGGTAATATTATTCAATAACAACTCAATGTTATGAGATGGTTTGTTGCATGTCGAAGCTTTATTCAGCGATGTTGTTTGCTAAAGATTAATTGGTGCGAGCTTGTTACTGAATTCTAATTCTGCTTTTTGAAGTTTGACTACTCGATATTGGCAAAATATCTGTTTTTTATTATTCAGTTGATTCACATTTTTCATACAAAAAGTTTATTTGTAATTTCATTGGTCAGTACGTTTTGATGAAAGAAAACAGTGTGCATTGGTGAAGTTCAGCTGATCAAAAGCTTTGTATAATGAAATATTTTTCACCGTTACTCGGCCAGAAACTATAATTATTCGTGTTCATTGAGCGTAGGTGTATCTGAGATGATGAAGCACCGGGAATAAAATATTGCTACTCGTACTTTTCCGTGAAAGTCTCATGTCATCCATCAGCCATTGTTTATCTTTCACTACCGTGGAGCTACGACGAGGATGCACAGCGCTGGAATATGCAGTCAGATGGCTCTGAGAAGTCGTCCCTTTCGCCGCTGATTCTGCACTCGAATGACAACGCTGGGACGTTGGATAAATCATGCTGGTGAATAGAGTTAATTAATTTAGAAGACACTTTGTTGAACTGTAATTTTTAGAGATGTGAAATCTGCATTGCAGTATGATGTTGGGTTACCTCTTTGGTATATGTACTTGTAGGAAGCTTGGGATAGTTTCAGAATTCTTGATTTCTATTGTTCTATTGCCCTATTGTTCCATGGCTCCTCGCTTGCCTCGTCCACGGCTCCTCGCTTGCCTCGTCCACGG
>VOMN01116369.1:0-13607 GCA_014899125.1 Orchestia grillus
GGACGGACGGGCAAGCGGAAAGACAGATGGACCAATCAACCAACAAAGACACTGGGGTATTCTTATATAAAACTAAGTACAGGAAATTTTGCACAAATTTAGCTTATTCAATGAGATTCCCATTGTAATAACATAGGAGAAATTACGCACAAAAAAGATATAAATTGATTTAAAGAGACTCCTTGCGTTTTATTTTATAGTGTTGACGTTATGCTTCGTAATACTACGTAATTTATGCTATGTGCAAATCATATATTTATTTTGGTACCTAAAATTCCACTTTCTAATCCTATGTTGCATTACGTTTGAGAAATCTTACAACACATTATATTTTACTAAAATTTACTGAGTGCCCTGTCGTGCAAAGCCGTGCAGTGTCGTGCCGTGTCATGCCGTGTTACATAATTAAATATGATTGTTGCACACGAAAAAATTAGTGAAATTAGCATAGTATCCATCTATCATACTACTAGACCTCTGATGTCGTTGATTGATTGTTTCATTTATTGAGCGTATAATTAATTGATCAATAAATTAATTGATTGAATGGTGAATTGATTGATTTATTGATTGACTGCAACCGTACATATGAGCTCCCATGAAATTAAATAGGAATAATAAAGGCCGGGTTTTAGGCTCAGAAGTGAGAGGAGAGAGCTACCATATCAGCACCGAATCGCATCCCGAATTCTAGTATCGTGATGGAATACTTCCTATATTTTTAAAAGTTACATTTCTTTCTTTTCCTGATAAAAAACAAACGGGTTAGGATCAACAGTATCGTGGCTACGAGATGCCATATAAAAAGAACTTCTATGATGTCAGTCTCGCATGTTTTGAAAGTGGTCACGCCATTCGGATTTGAATACCTTCTATGCTCGTGAATGTTCTACGTATAACCAACTCATCTCGTATGCTGGAAGTATAGCGAAATAGTTTCACAAGGAAGAATATCACCCAACAGTTCACGGAGGAAGAGAGTAGCTTTCAAGAAATTAAAAAGAGTTAGTAATTCAGTAAAATTCAGATAACTCCCACTCAAGAGATAATTAACAGACATCACGATGGATTATTGAGAGTTCCCAATTGTACAGTGGGCCCTCAACTCAACTCATGAATTGATTTCTCGTGTTAACAACAGGCAGGTATTAACTTTATTAGGAATAATTCCTGAGTATTTTCGGAAATTAAACAAGTATCAATGTAATTACTTCTATATTAAAGGAATAATAACGAATAATATAAGAATATTTCCTTGTTAGAACAAAAGATCAGTCGTTTTATTAGACGATTAGCAAACGCAGTATATGAACCATTTCACCTGACTCGCTTTTGAATTTTTGCTACAGCATAGACACAGTAAACCCGGTCGCTCGTAAGAACTGCAACCACGGCTTACCGAAAATACGTTACTGATCCATTCCGAAAAAATCGAACCAATCATTTAGTAACTTGACAGCAAATTCCGCAGTCTGAGAAGTGGAAAAAAATTCTACAGGCCTTCATTTCCATCCTATACAGCCACATGGGTACTCAAAGTTCATTGTCGTTGCAGTGTCGGTCACGTGTTACTCTGCTCTGTCTGTAACTGATCAAAACGTCAGAGTGAAGTCCATTTGAAGATTGCGTCAACGCACTACATAAAAAGACGGGATGAACGCTCGCATCAACGGACTACAACAGGGGAGGAGTGGTCCAATAATGCCATATCTAAAGGCAACATTGCACTAGGTTTTGACAAACTTAAAGCACTTGCCTGCCTAGTGGAGAGATCTGACTGTAATTTTTGGAATCGCACTCTGAGACCGACTAAGTTGGGGGTATTCTGGTGCCCCAATTGTCCATTGAAACGAGGTGTGTCGATGCGAGCGTCAACTGTAAACTCTATAACTCACTTGGTAGGGGCTTCGTAACCGGGAACCAACCATCTGTCTCCTACAAACGCGACGTATGCAAATCGTGTAACTTTCCTTCGTTGGTTGAACTTTCCGTAACCCTGAAAACCGTTTTAGAGATCAACGTGTCATAAATGAGTGATGGCCTCACGCGTCGGTTGGACCTTGTAGAACAGCAAAACGTCTTCGATTGGGCGGTGCGTCATGAGTGAGTGGTGGCCTTGTGTTGTCGACCGGACCTTGCCTAACCCTGAATATAGTTTCATTGGTTAAAGCGTCACAAGTGAGTGATGACGTAGCTATGTCGGAAGGATATTCTCAACACTTAACCATCATTCAGCGTCCATCCATTGGCCGATAGCAATGACGTACAACTGACGTCATGAAGCAAACTCCGCCCAGTCAAATAGTCCGCCGGCTGCTCTCCGCCAGATACCGATCGCTAGGCTCTCGGCCGATGCCCCCCAGCCCGCCGTGTTCATGTCTACTTCGCCGACTCCACAGTCCCTCCCCCCCCCTACTGCAACACAGGCTTTGTGATGTGGAATCTTGTATTGAAATTTTGCGTGCACACGTGAGGAGCTTGTAATTTGCAGCTCCGATTAATGATTTTGAAACTTTTGTTTCATAGGATACAAAAAGATTAATTTCTTGCTGGGCGTTAACCCTAAAAAGACCAACTATGGGACACTCGTTCATGAGGGATCTATGGGTTTCGCACGAACAAGTGGAAAAGAAAAAGACGTCGTGTTTTTAATTCAGAGACTCTGCTGAAGCTCGCCCAGCAGAATTGATGGTTACCTGTTTTCGAGAATCAATCCAAGCTTCTAAATCGAGTGTGATGAAAGAAGCTTCACGCACATGTAGAATCGTTACGCACCATCGGTACGGTAGAATGATAGGTTCTACGTGCATTCTGCTGTTAAAATACTGTGCTTTAAAATATCCAAACCCATTACTACCATTAGAAATTAAATTAATTTTTCATCATTATTTTTACGTCGTAGCAGTTAAGTTAGATGAATGTTAATTCTCAGAAATACTTATTGGTCGGTCACGCGAAGGTATGTAAATCTGCAGGCTTACGTTCAAGTGCTGGGACAAATTGCTCACACGACGTGAGCAGTTGTGGTCACCGCAAGTTCTCGTTTCGGAGATAGGAATCCTGGTCCCGTGTCTCAATAGACAAAAAAGGAGTGGACAAAGAAAAATTCAACATTGTATAAAGTAAAAACGGCTTAGTTGTCAGGTATCAAATTCTGTAATTAACTTTATGGTCTAGTCCTTCAAAGCAAGCAATTTTTCAACCAATTCACATTTCGGTACAGCATAAGCTATTTGAATTGAATTAGTTTACTTGAAATGTTTCGAACAATAAACAACAATATTCAGAGTGTGTCTGTGCCTGCAACTCATCTTTAAAAATTTTACTCGCTAATTCAAAAATAGTACTCAGACTATCGATAGGGTTCATTGTACGCGAATACTTCTTCCTAAATCAATAAAATTAAAGCCTAAGAAAAATTTTATTCACATGAAAGTTCATATTTGCACCCATGAAGCCTGATTACGTATAATGATGCACGAACGACCGCTGCGATTGTCAGCTGATAAAAATCAATTTTTAAGCCTTTCCGCTCTAGCAAAATCTATCTCGGTACACTATATATATAGCCTTATTTTTGTTCGGTACCTGCGTGTTTCAATGAATGTTTGAATAAAAAATAAACATAAAAGGGGTTAACTGTAGCAATGCCTTCAGATTTAGTATTCGTTGCGAAAAGTTGAAAGGGAATTTTAAGTCCTTTAAAGTAACCTTAATGTGATAAAAAAAGGTGAGTTTAGGGGCGACTGTAGCGCCACACAAGGAGGTAAAGGTCTAAGCAGAGCTCGATAACAATCACTGCCAGCATTGATTGACTCTCCCTAAGTCAAGATTAAAAGTTAATGAGAATACCGAGAACTCATTTTCTTCCCATATGAGTTATCATTTTTGACTAATTCTTAAGTAACATAACTGGGATGGTAGATTACGGTTGCATTTAGTATATTTTCTTTACAGGAAAATTTTTCATGCCTAGGCATGAAGCATCTGTGTAAGATTTTATTTTTCATTTCTTTTTTAACTTACGAGTATTTCCGTGCAGTTTTAGTCATAAGCAAATCAAAGGTTTTCACTCAACTTGAGTTGAATTCTTTCCTGTCTATATTAATAATATTTATCTCTAAACGTAGGACTAAACTTCAAGAATAGAGATTAATAACTGCACTATGGTTTGCCAAGATGACTCTAAATATCGTAAAATATATTAAAAGTCATTTGAACAATCTTGACAGTCATTATGGACAAGACCACACCAACCACCGTGGAGTAAATTTTCCAGTCCCAGGAATTTCACGGAGTAGCAGTTGAGTGAAACGAAAAAAAATACTTGTCAATTATTCCTTAGAGCCTTTCTTCCAAGAAGGGAAATGATGCTCTCATATGAGCTACTTTCCATAGCCCGTATTGTTTTGTTTATGAAGTTAATCTCATTTTATGATTTTATATTGAACAAGCGAACTATAGGTATACAGGACTTTCACTGTATAATGAATTAATATTTTTTCTTCATTGGTAATAAGAGGGAACCTAGTATATTAGCAAATATGTTTAAGGGCAAAGCACGGTTTCATCGCCAACAAATACCCACTATCGTGACCCTGCAAGGCGTGTGCAATGGGTTTGTTTCTGTTCAGTTTTTGTTATTCATATCGGTTTGAATCTCAAGCTTTTTTGCTGTGCATAGATGAAATCTAATTGTATTATGAGTCTCTCGCACGAAATCATTACTGAGGCTACCAACAAACTTTCGTCATGCTTGCGCGAAAAGAGGCTACTCTCCCCCGTAGATTTTCGTCTGTCCCGCTCATCGTTCAAAGGTCATTTGTCGTGAGTGGTGCAAATATTGATGACGTTTCAGAAGTTCTCTCACTGGCTGGCTGGCATCTATGACGTTCCAAATACTTCTAGGCAATTGGCTCATGGCTCGATGACGTAGTACTGTGTCCTTCGATTTGTTCTTCCAATGTTATGACGTTTGAATCTATTATTCCTCCCCATTGGTTATTTCCGCTGCAGCATCAAATGCCAAAGTGAGACGTCATCGGACGACGGATGTACCTTCGACCTTCAAATATATAATAGAGCTGATTTTGCAAAAGTGTAAATGACGTTAAATTTTGCTCATGAGAGTCACTTGTGATAGCTTTCCTTACACACGATTGGCTTCTGTAAAATGTGAAGCAAAAATGTACTTGATTGCATTGTTGCAGTGACGTGTGTCGTCTCCTTGGGTGAAAACTATCCGTCGGCTTGATAAGCGTGAGCCATGGAGTGGAGAGTGAACTTAAATCGACATGTCAGGTTTTTGCTGGTATGTCATTCGTAAAATTAGTGTACTCGTGGTTCTTCTAAAATAAGAGCTATAATTTCTTTCGAATATTTTCTTTCGTAGTTTGGACGAACGGCATAAATTTAAAAGATAAAATTAAGATTGCTGTTTTTAATTCAAAAGAAAGTGTACCTTTCTGGAGGCTCACAAAATGTGCAGATTTTCCACGCTCTCTCTGTATATTTTTATAGTTAAATGTGAGTTGCGTTAACCGTAGATTTTTTTGCTTACATATTTTCTTGTGCGTTCAAAATTTCACATACAGTGAAGCTGAAAAAAGTGGCCGAAAGTTTAAAAACGAATGAAATACCTATGTTACAAAATAAAATTGACAATACATATTACGTCTGGTTTTTTATACGTTCTCAAACGTCAAATAATTTTTCACGTAGAGCCTTATGCTTTCCATTAACATTTGTACTTTACCATGAGTATTTCTGAATGATTATCTGTGTAATGAACTTTAGTCGTCAACTGTGTTTGATTGCAAAGGAATTTCAGGAGAATGAACATATTGTTTGTGATTACAAAGAAATGTTCAAGGTATAAATAAGAATTAGGAAATTCACGTTAAAAACGTTACACAACTTGACTGAATCAGTCAGAGGCAGAGGCTTTCTTTTATTGGAAAACGTATACTCATTAGATATTATTGAGCAAAAATATCCGTGTTTGCAGAAGTTTTTTCGAGGCAGAGCCCCCCTCCCAGTGTTCTTGCTCAAAAATCCTGCGAGGGAAACTTCATGAATCCCAACACAATTGGCGCACGTGCACCGTTGGATTTTCAATGCTTTATAATTAGTGACGCGCCAGCGATGTGAGGGACGCGTGAGGCGTAGGCTTCTGTATTCCAAGGGCAGCACATCTTGATTCCGTGAAATTCCTGTTGCCTCTGCCGGGATTCGAACCCTAACTTTCCCGGTGCGAGCGTGTGCCATCGAACTAGCGAGACAAGAGTAAAAACTAAAAAGTGACGGTGATTTTCGCATGATACATTTACATTCGTACGTTTACACACAAGAAGACGGAGTACACATATGACTTTTAGACGTGTTCTCCTGCATGGCAATGAAATTTTGGTATCACGAAATCAGCTTCGGTATCCCGTCCAAGAAGATCGAAGGTGTTCCGTTGCTCAGTAAGCCGCGTCTGCACCGCTTGCTTGCACCTCGCCCATGAGAAACTCGTCGAGCACTGCAGCACAAACTCATCCTAAACTAAAGCAAAAGAATCGTACCTCCCATTGTGCTACTGTTATTCTTTGATCGTCCCATTCGTATCCACTCATTGGACGTTTTCTTCCCTCCATCAGGTTTTTTTGGGAATGGGGGGATGAGGGGGGATGGGGTCCATTCAATCCATCTCTTGTCCATTCTGCTATGAAATGGTCACTCACTCTTACTCAAAACTTGGTTCATTCTTTATGCGCTGGCAGCTGACGATGTACGACGACCGGTTTAACTCCATCCGACCAAAAAAGTGATGTGTTCTTCCGTAAAATTTTTAGCTCAGTGATTCAAGGCTGAATGGGACATGCACCTAGGTAAATCTTGACACACCTGGTCGTGTCAACCTCCACTTGTCAGCTTGATGCTGCAGTGGTAGGCGGGGTGTAAGTGTGAATATTACTATTTGATTCATCACGGAATGGAAGCAAGAGTAATCTTCGAAGTATAACATCATTTCGACTCAATGTGTTGTTTATTATTAATGAGTTGAACTAATGTTTTTGCGCGCATTTATTTAATACCATAATACCTTTTAAAGTCTGAAATCACAGGTTATATTCAGTTATATAGCGCTTTATATTGCTATCCTGAAAAATTCGTTGTTCATGTTCAAGTTTTCATTTATTTTTAAACACTCTGCAGAATTAGTTTGATAGTGGGAGTGAGTTCAACTTTCGACTGAAACACCGTAGATATACGCCAGGAATTTCTTGGACATCATGCCTGCCTGTATCATACAGTTACGTGACTCATAGATGCGTCATAATACTATTAATACATTTGCGGCACAGGTGTGAGTATCGATTCAGCAACAACCGCATGCATCGTTTTCAATGAGCACGAACATGCTTAACATTTCTCTGCTCTTATCTCGTTTTATCGATGCATGCAGTTCGGAGGGTAATTTCAAAGCTACGAGCTGGTCATATGAGCTGTGGTATAGCACCAGGATTGTACATATACCGTACAGTACAATCCTTGGACCTATACAGTCCCTGGCCATAATGTACAGTGATCCCTGGCCATACCGTACAGTAATCCCTGGCCATACCGTACAGTACAGTCCGTGGCTATACCATACAGCACAATCCTTGGTCATATTGCACAGTACAGTCCTTGGCCATACGATACCGTACAGTTCAGTCCCTGGACATACCGTATGGTTCAGTCCCAGGACATACCGTACAGTTCAGTCTCTTGACACACCGTACAGTTCAGTCTCTTGACATACCGTACAGTTGTCTCTTGACATACCGTATAGTTCAGTCCCCGGACATACCGTACAGTTCAGTCCCTGGACATACCGTATAGTTTAGTCCCTGGACATTCCTTACAGTTCAGTCCCTGGATATACCGTACAGTTCAGTCCCTGGATATACCGTACAGTTCAGTCCCCGGACATACCGTACAGTTCAGTCCCTGGATATACCATGCAGTACAATCCCAGGCCAAATGGATTGGACGTACCGGCCTATTTCCATATGGGTAATGTAAGATAGCGATGACAAATTCCTGTGAATTATAGTTACAGACATCTAAAAGTAAATACTAAATGAATTAGAGCAATTGAGAATAAAATGTATACAACTGGTTGGAATAGGCTAATCCTAATATCCTAATCGGATAACCAAGATCAGTGTAAAACCTAATGAAGAAATATTTATTTTCAAATCATCGGTTACAAACTTACCTAAGCACATTTTTTCGCTGAGATATCCATAGTGTTCAAATTTTTTCAACAAATTTGTTTGAATAAATTTTGGACGTATATACTGTACATACATATTTAAATCTGCTTAACAATACCACAAACCTTGTGGCAGGTAGTTAAACAAATGAATTAAATAATTTAAATTATTCTGTTAAACTGATGTTACGTCATCGTTCTATTTGAAAACTAATCACTCCAAAAGATCAATGTCAACAATGTAATGTCTAATAAATCTTAAGAGTTATAAAAAATACAATGGTTAAGAAAAATCCTTTCATCAGTTAATCATATTCGATCTTTTTAAGACATATCAAAGAAGATTAAATTTGATACGTAAAGCATAATGATTCAATTATACGTGCGCCTATATTTTAAGAAATTCAGATTCAAGGATTCATGTCTGGAGTAGGGCATTGAGAGACTGTTGCAATTTCCATTTGCATTTTGTTCAAATGCAATTTCCCTGCCACGTAAATTAATTTGCCTTCGTCTAAAAAATGTCTGATAGCGTATAAATAGAATAAACGTATGTTGTTTTTATGGAAATTGATAAAAATTTAAATGAGCTTGTAAGTATTTGAAAGTCATCGATATTCCTTGCATATTTTATTTTTTGAATGAAATGATAAGAATGGGGTGCATTGTATATGAATCTTAATAGCATTTGACAGATAATACTCACGTATCAAGTAAAAATATAAATTCAAGATACATGTATTAATTTGAGAATATATCCTTCCGCTTGTCATACACTGAGACATTTCGTATAAAAAATTCTTTGAAGACTATCTTTAAAACCAAATTAAATAATTTTTTGATAATTTTTCAACATTGCCTAACTGTATATGTGTGAAATATTTAACTTTTCATGGCTATAACAATGTTTATTCAATGAGTCATTATCCTGTATAGAGTATCTACAATACTCACATTTATATCCAGCTTTTAGTTGTGAAATTTTCTGGTCTTCCTAATGACGACCTTCTGCAGTAGAAAATTAAAGAATAAGATTATCTAACTACTAGAATATGGCATCTGGTGGAACAGTTTTACCTTTTGTACGCGGGATTGACCTAACAAGAAATGATTTTACGGTATGGTTGTGTCTCTATGCTATGAGTTATGCGTGCAGAGGCATACATTCTGAAAGTTGTTAAAAATAAATACCTTTTTCTAGGCATGTCATACGAATGATACGATTATTGTTTACTACGAATTTTTTAATTAGAATGTCTCGAGTCTTATACTATTACATAAATTCATAATAAGTTCAACTTTTCTGTCATTTTGCGGTCCATCCAATGTAGAAGAGAATCAAGGTTGCAATAGGCCATCTTTGCACTGTAATTTTTATATAAGTATGCACAAAGGTCACTCGATGTTTTGGGTTAATATTGAATTTTTCGTTCTTATTTCAATATTGAGAATCGCAATTCAAAGTTAATGTGTGAACATAATTTTAAGGTATTTGTTTTACTGATCATAATAAGAAGTTTCATTGTGACTCCTCCAATTTAATTTTAAGGCTGTAATCTTGCTGATTGAAAGCCTGATGATTTATGCTCTGTATGTGAAATTAAACAGTGACTGATTTTGAAATGAATTATATTTTTCTCTTTCTTTCTTTCTTATGTAATTTATTAATATACTGTGGGTATCAAAATAAAAAATTAAATTCAAATTGTGCATTTTAAAATATTGCCTGTCATAATTTTTTTTACCATTAATTAAAAGGGTTGAGGGATTAGGATGTAATGAGAATGTAAGGATAAACTTAATTAAAATTATTTCACCCATTAAAAATTTTGAGTTGGACTATAATAGTTTACTGGATAATTTAAGCTTTCATAAGACCTTAGTAAGTTCTACTAAAACTTTATTCTTAATCTATATTGTTGGATAGTTCATTGATAGGTATCACTTGTGACAAAGTGATCTTAGGGATGAAATAATTGTTGCTAATTTCCCACACCTATTTTATGTAGACTTGGAAGTTTTGACACCTATGTTGGGTGATTTGTTCATATATATATATATGTGCATATATTTTACCAAAATTTATTGACAAATTTACCAAATACCTAAATAACTGCTTTAATTTTTAAGATCTTAATTCAAAATATGAATAAAAAAAATTCTCAAATTGTGGCTAATTCAGTTTCAAATCATGATATTAATGTATTATGCTGAAATATCTACTCTTTCATGATATTTGAAACATTACAAAATAAAAAAATTCAATATTTTTTCAATATTCTATGCAGTTGCGTTTGACAGTTATTATTAATGTTTGAATATACTCAAGTTTGCAACTTAAAAAAAAAACATGCACATCAACAGTGTAATGTAGCATCTTAAATATTTCTTCCTAGATATTTTCTACCCAATTCCTTTGAGTTTAGGTGCTTTTTATAATATTATATTATCCATAAGTTTTATCTGCATTACAAGAAAAATGCTATTTCTATGACTGTTTAAAGTTGAAATGGATTTGTATTGCTCATAATATCTGTATTAGCTGCTCAATATTTTCATAGTTATCCCTTAATTACTGTGAGGGTTAAAATCCACAACCTCCTGCAGTAGGTGAAAATCATACGAGGATAAGAATAACTTAGCTGATGTATCAAAATATAACAATGTACATTTTACAACAAAGGTTTCATAAAATTTCTAGTTTATTCGTTGTTTCAAGGATACTGTTAGGTTACCTCAGGACTTAAGACTTTCTTTTTTGGTGCCCACTTTGTTTCTTTCTATTTTCATTCTTTCCTTGCTGAGGATTTTTTGTCTTATCTTCTTCTTCATATTATGTGCAAGGAAAGCTGTATGAAAGCACATCTATGCATAGATTATATATTCCTTACAGTCCATGTTAAGTGGTCATTTTTTTACTCCCTGAAAATTGCCTTTGATGTGCAGATCAAGGCAAGGCTTAAAATAATGAACTAGGTATGATAATTATTATTATAATAATAATAGAATTGGTTATTCTTTTGCAGGAGCATGGAATGCTAGAGACTGCTGTTTATATACTTTATTTGTTGTTCATTTATTCATTGTTTAGTTATTGGTTGCTTATTCCACAGAAACATGGCATGCCAGAGAGCGTCGGAGAGATGTCCAGCTTGCGTTGGCTTAGAGCCGATGCCACCGGACTGGAGGAACTCCCAGGAAGTATTTCAGCTCTCAATAAATTGGTAAGTTGTGGTGGTTTTCATCTTTGAAGGTAGTGAGAAATTCACCAGAGGCAACAGTCTTGGCCACTTGGTAGGGAAAGAGGATTTTAGTTTCTTTGTCAGTATTTCCAGGTTCTTTGTCAGTATTTCCAGGTTCCTGTTTTTCTGTGATGTGTGTAGTGCCTTATGAATGGCATTTATTCTTAATTTTTCTTACAAGTGGTGACATGCCTTATTCTCATTTTCAAGTGTAAAAATTGTGTTGTTGTAAACCAGGTGACAAGTTCTTGAAATTGCTCAAGACCTTACGTGCTGGAACTGGCTGTGCTGTAAGTACTACTTAGAGTATAGTTTTAAGAATTGATGATGGAATGTTCACATGGGCTCACTTTTCTTACACCAAGGGACTCAGTTCTGTGCTTACCAAATAGGGGAGAGGAAGCTAGAGGTATATCATTGGAAGCCTATGAGTCTAGAGTTTACTGTTAGGAAACTCTGGGAATTTATTGGGTCATGTTTTTTTCAAAAACATTCTTTTAATGAAGAATTATTGAGAATTAAATTTAATGAAGCCGTTTTGATTGTGTAACTCCTTTTTAGTATGGGACTGTACAATTTCTAATTTGGCATGCTTATGAATCTTGATTAAAGAAGTATATTTTTCTCATGAGACTTATTTTGATTTATTAATATTGAACAACAGATGCAGGTATTTTTGTACAATTTTCAACTCTTTTCACATCCTTCAATTTTTAAGCTAAAATGATAAGGTTGCACTACATGTATTCCAGTAAAAGGAGTAAAAAGCAGCAGATGGATTAGTGGAGAAACAAAGAACATTGTTAATTTTTTGTCATTTTTAATATTCTTCTTAGATTTCCTTGAATAAGTTTTCTATGATTTCCCCATTCCTAAGTGGTACCACTTTGATTTACCCACAGAAAATGAGCCAAGTTTTGTTATGTGACAAAAACTCTTGTAAGAGCTTTACTTCAAAGCCCTCCTCAGAGGGCCCAGGATAGCAGTAGGGTTAGGTTGGTTAGGTTTGTCTATTTTATGCTATGGAGATTGGTGACCCCAGGGGGCACTGTTACCTCAGCTAGGTTACCTCAGCTGTAGATAGCGTTTGGAGACTTCTATCTTTTGTGTCGACTTTGCTCCTTTAAATTTCATCACCTTTGCTATTTTTTTACTTTTTTCTGTTCTTTCTCAACTTCCTCTTCATGTGTGCAGGAGCTTGTAGGGAAACACACCTTATGTACACTTTTTTTTCTATGTTCCATACTAAATGGTCCCTTCTACAATATTTTGGCATGACATAGTCCAAGTCCCTGAAGCGCTTCAATTGATACACTACTAAAACTATTACTACTACTTCTAATACTACTACCACTACTTGCTTGAAAGTTGAAGAATGTAATTTTCCAAAATAGTTTTTTAAGTCTTACATGAATTACCTGCAAAAGATATTTTATGTATTATAGAGCTAATTTAGAATGGTACTTGCCAAGTGCTGTGACTGCAGGTTTTGCAGGTACAATATTCAAACTGACGCATATTAAAAAGTACCTATCAGACAAGGTTTTGCTATAAAAAAAAAGAATTTCAAACAATTCAAATGAAGCTCCAACAGACAATCCCCTCAACTCGTACACTATCCAACCAGCTCTGCCAGCACTGTGAGTGCTGGTTTCTCACAGCCATGAGTTCTTCGGTGCAATCTTTGACACCGACTGAAGTTGAGTGTGATTCAAATTGAGATCATGTGAGAATTCAAACCATTGCATAGGATTTTGGAAGATCACAATGCAGCAGATGGGCAGCAAATTACACCCTAGGTTGTGATAAGAGTTCATGTTTATGAATGCCTTGGTCAAGATGCTTGCCATTGTGATGCACTGCATGGCGAATTCATGTATATCTAAGCTCCATACATGTGGAAGAAGAAATATTATAATGCCAATTCTTTCCTTTCATAAAACATCTATTTTCTTAGGAAATTATCAGAAAAAAAATTTTTTGTTGGGTAAAGATATCTCTGATGACAAAAATTGATTATTCAGACAAATTCTATTCATATAGTCATCATATTTTTATTACTGCTCTCTGCTATTTCATTTAACACAGTTTACTGATGATAAATTCACCATGTCAAATTT
>VOMN01116375.1:0-10979 GCA_014899125.1 Orchestia grillus
CATTCCGATGTACAAGCACAGACATAGCCTGCTACGAACCTATCTATATGTATACAATGAACGTCTAATTTATCCAGAAGAGCGACGCTTAATTTTCCTCATGCACGATCGCCCTTATGACTGCTAACAATCTGGTGAAATGGTGTATCACAGCGTAAACTCACTTAATAATACGAGCCTTATGTGATTTTTGTATGAGATGAATTGAATATGAGAGAAGACACGTTTAAAATTATGATAATTGGTTGAAAAATCTTCAGGGAAAATGGAATAATTAAGCAATATAGCATTCCTAAGACTCAAAAGAGGTACTACTTACAAATTTAGATCAAAGTAGTCAAATTTTCAATTCGAGCAAGTCAACAATTTTCATCGCTCCAACCTGATATTCAGAGAAGTTATCAAACCTGCCTTCAAACGAAGATAGTTGGAATGAGTTTGCTTGCGGTGTGATACACCAGCCGGACCTTGTTACTTAACTGTGCTTGTTCACTAACAGTGCGGTCGGCAATTCTCAAGATACTCGTCCATATCGCAGATTATAAGCTCCTGTGATAACACTGCTTGCCACTTGGAGACTGATGCGCTCGTTTACGATACTTGCCTTGCCTAAATTTATTGATGAAACATTCCTTTCGAATCAAATTCCCGGTGGGTTTTAAAGATCCGTACACACTAGCTTCGACTCACTGCTATTTCCACGTATAACTTTGATGTAAAATAAAGCCTTTTCTAATTCGTGTCGTGATAGACGTTCATTCAGCCCTGCGTTTCATGTTATATGACCGACTCGTGAAACCTAATTTGAAGTTGGTTAATTCAGGGTGAGGCGTTGAAACTTCATTTATTTTTCAAAAAGACGTATTGAAATTAATTAATGAAGGTTGCACAGGGGTAGGATAGAACTCAACGAAAGGGGCTGAATGAGAGTTTGTGTCTCTACCCTTTTCGACCTCATAAGTGCTCAGGTCGAAGGAATAGCGTATTTTTGCAGTTTAGACGTGAGTCTCTTACGATTGCACGGTTATAGCGAGGCTACGCGTCTTTCGCCGCCACTTCGAAATTTCCCTGCGAGGCCCAGTTCCTGATCAAAAATCGATTTAATTGTCAGTAATTGATTTCAAGGAGACGGAAAGGTGCCCAAAAATAAAAAAATAACTTCGAAGACCGTTGCAAGGCTAAAGAAACGTCGAACAAGTTCACTTGTCTGTGCTGCAGTCTTTCAAGTATTCTACTCGTAAAAATGCCGCTGCTCTTCGCCTGTCGGGACGTTCTCTGCGTCAAATTGTTTACGATAAACTCTGCTATTACAGAGTATGGCTGCGGTCTAATGACGGACGGATGCGAACGACAACCCGACAAACATCATGCAAGCATTTTGTTAACACCTTACCCAGAACACACTTGTGTTCTTCTTTGACGAGGTGCATTTCCACTTCGTGGCTGCTTTAAACGAACAGAATATGCAACACTGGAATGAAACACGACGCCTAGAGAGCTTCACGGGATACCTCTGAGTTCGGAACGTGTCACGGTCTACCGTTCAATTTCAAATGAATTTTTCAAAGACTATTACGTTTTCGAGAAAACGGTCGTGCTGTAGCCCTGAACTGACTCCTTTACTGGACAATGATCCGAAAGACATGGCCTGCTCGCAAATCAATGGCACTTTATAATCTTTATTTCACTCAAAGGAGGTCACAACCTTCACTACTAGGAACTCAATGAATTTTTTGAGAGAACTCTTCTCCGGGCAGTTAAATTATACTCCCTCCTATCGGAAATAGTTAGTCAGATCAACGTTGAAGTTGGTCGGAAATATTTGCTCCAAAAACAATTGAAAATACTTAAGAAAGGATTCTTGCAAAACTACTGGTTGTGACAAAAAATGAACTTTATTCTGTAATCCAGTACATTAAATTGATAATGTATAAACATCGATGAATAATATTTTTCATAAAATATATAACGAAAGAAAAACTCTACATTGTAATTAAATACATGGAATAGATATTGTATCAGCAGAAAAAACATTTGCCACTATATTTCCTCCATACTTGTTAATTTATTCTTCAATTTTTCTGAGATCTGAAATGAATTTGGAAGAATTCCTTTTCTTTCTAGTTGTACATACTTCCGATAGATATTGAAGCCTGTAATTGTTGCCACCGTCAGGCAGAATAACCTGTTCCATTGACTGCTGCAAAACAAAGAAAATATTGTTCAATCTCTGTAATTCCTGAAATATATATATGTCACTGCTTCAATTAATTAATTCACGTTACGTGGTGCTTTTTGATGTTGAAGGGATTGGATTGAATTGTAATTTACAGGCTGTAGATCTCTCAAGAAGTGCCTGCAATACTGCTCTTCTCTCAGAATCGGGAAAATCATTTGTCCTTCGGATATACAGTATGTGCAGTTTTTATTAGCATCATCTGTAGTTCCCATATCCTCCAGGTAATTAAGAAATTTTAAATATTATCTGAAAAAAGAAAAAGACAAAATTATATTCACTTATACTCTATTGTTTATTAAAGGATAAAATTTGTGTTCAACACACTGCACGATCGTCTTCTGTACTCAAAACAGAAGTTCGTTAAAAGAGACTAAAACGCGGAGAGTTTTCTCTTTGTACAGCAAATATTTCCGACCGGAGGGAGTATCTTCTAGGTTATATGACGGGAAAAATAAAATAGAGACCTTCGAAACGTGTACAGTTTTCATTTAATTAAAAAAACGAGGAATTTCCATGCCTCCCAGTGTACCAAAGATAACTTAGCCCGAAGTAAAAATAGTCAAACTAATTCACTATTTTGAATTCACTATTGAGCTGAAGCCAAAATAGTACATCAACCAAGCATGAATTTTGAGTGCCAAAATTCGTTTGAAAGTAATCAAATTGTTTTCCTCTTTTCATTTCTTTAACCTTCATGAAACCGTAGCCTAGCTCTTTTGAGCTACATGGGTAATCAATGGCCCAGGCGTTGGCCATATTTTTCACTAAGAAGACGAGCTATGAACATTCATTTATCCTCAGAGTTTAACTACTCCTATTGTCAATGACGTCGTAGTGAACAGCTTTACGTGAAAATTTATGAAGCGCTTTTAAAGCGTCTTTCATTTCACAGTTATCATCTTGAAATAATTTTTCAAGTTGACGCTTTATGGAACAGGTGGTCAAACTGAGGCCTTGGAATGGACATGCGACAGCTGAGTGGATTTCGTGCTGCAAGTTGGTCGTGTGTGGAATCATGAGTGTTTGACAGCGCTGTCATAAGGACAAAGACAAAATTTGAGTAAAGCACGATCTATACACACTGAATCATCGCAGAAGTGTTTTCGGGAATACAATGATAAAAGTACATTGCTTATAAAAATCAATTATGACATTGTAGTGTTGGTCTACAAGTCAGGACTAAAAAATATTCATTCATTTTGCGAGTTGATTTACGTAAGTATTCAATTGACGATTAATATATCGCACACGTAAAAATGGTTGAAATAAAAGCAAATTCAAACATAAAGTGGACTACGCTTACAGTTTTTCACTCCGGCTCTTGTGCGTGTTTGGTACTACCTTTGAATGCCTTTGAAGTGACGCAGCATAACGCACGACTGACCCACACATGGCTAACAAGCGCTCAGCATGCGACAGGGGCTCGTCAGAGTGAACGCTGGAGGACGTGTGACCGTCCCTCGCCAGGCAGATCGGGATGGGTGCACTTGGTGGAGGTGTTCGGCTGTGAGGTTCCCGGGACTACGCAGGCTATGCGTAATATTTTATGTGTAATTTAAAAGTATTAAGGATTTGCCTCCTTCTACAGGTCTCCATTATTTGTCTAATATTTAACTTTTTTCGAAACTTACAGAAATGAATTTCTTCTTCTTTTCTAAATTTTATAGTTACATAGATTATCTTAAGACTTCATCCTTGAGAACTCTTCTCTCATTAGTATAATTTAATAGCGACTTACCCAATTTTTGAAATTAGGACTTTGTATATTGTTTTAGTACACCACGTCGCCCGACGAGAATGGAGAACCCCCAACAAGTGCCAGTGCCTGTGCCCAGTTATAATCTTTCGCAGAAAAGGACTGAAAGGAAAAGTAAGGAATGTATCAACAGAAAGTTGATAGTTCCGAAAATCCTGCTCATGACGTTTTACGGAGGTGAGTTGCGACAATTATTTTATGAATAATTATTACTTAGTTATTGAAGCAAATTTTTGTGTGTCATTTTTAATCAATGTCATGTCTTTTGGTAAAGCAAATTTGTGCTATAAGTAAAAATTTTGGTGTATTTTCTTTCCAATATAAGTAGTACAATATGAAACTCAATACTTGAAACATTTAACCCATTGCCTGCGTACTCGGCCACCGGTGGACCAACCGATCAGTGTCGCGTAAGGGCTGTGCACCGACACTCATTTAGTTTGCTGTTACAGAAAACCCTCATATTTGAATTGTTAAAATATTTAGATACCGTCAACCTGAGTACAAAGAGAGAGCAAAAATGATGAAGGCTTGTCAGACGTCAGAACACGAGAGTGTCGCTGCATTCAAATTCGGCGCCCTTAATGGAGCGACCTAAGTAGAAGCATTCGTCCGTGGGCAACGTTAAATCGATATGGTACTCTGAATTGTAACCATATTTTATTGTAACTTTGTTTTTGAGAGCCCTTTCAAATTAAGATTTTGACTTTTTACACCCTGATTGAATTTATCGCTGTGAACTAACGTTTCTGGTTCTGTGTTTGCGTGTTTGAATGAATTCTTGTATGAAAAAAACATGGGTGGGTTAACTGCTGTAAGCGTTTTGCGCGTCGCTTTCATCACCAGACGTTGCGAAATGAGTTTGACCAGGTGACTGAAATGTTGAAGTAAACGTTACAGATAAATTTAAGCCCGTGACATCAATGTTGAGGTAAACGTTACTGATAAATTTAAGTCCTTGACAGTAATGTTGAGGTAAACGTTACTGATAAATTTAAGCCCGTGACAGTAATGTTGAGGTCAACGTTTCAGATAAATTTAAGCCCGTGACAGTAATGTTGAGGTAAACTTTACAGATAAATTTAAGCCCGTGACAGTAATGTTGAGGTAAACGTTACAGATAAATTTAAGCCTATGACAGTAATGTTAATGTAAACGTACCAGGTAAATTTATGCGTGAATTACAGGTTACACCGAGGCGTAGAGAGATAAGCGCTGAATTTCTTTTTCTGGGTTATCGCATGAAGTGAAATTTTGATTAAATGAGCTTCCATGTGATTGAATTACTATGATGGATGAAAATATTTAATAGGTTATGAGTGATGATATATTGAATCACTGTGACGTGGCGATATGATCTAGAAGGCAAAGGTGTATGCACTTGCTAACCATTTCAACAATGAAATTTGGTAAAGTATTCATAATGTATTTCTATCATCACCACTCAACCGAAGTGAAACGGCAAGGGAAGGGATCCAAACCTCCACTCACTTAGAAATGAGGAAAGTCATGTTTTTTTTGTGGCTGTGTGATATACTTTATAAGGAGAATATCATATACAAATCATCGCATTTTATTTTAAGATTTACTCAATATGGTCGAATTTTTCACATTTGCTACCTTTGGGAAAGCCGTTAGTATTCAGATGTAAAGTATTTACCCCATTATCCTGGAATGGTGCTAACACGTGCCTCTTGTTCTTCTTGATATTCTTGAAAGGACACTGAATGTTTAGCGCTTGATACCTCAAGGAAGACAGGCGAAAACTAAAAACTTCACAATCAATATAAAAAACCGGGTCATGAAAGTACGAGTTACTCTTGCTGTTCCCTTACTTTTCCCATATGATTCGTTGGCCACATCCTCGAATACTGGAATGGTTTGATATCCGGCCCTAGAAGGGCGGAAATGGAGAGCCAGCCATTATTCAAATTTGAGGTGCCGCGTTTGTTGATGCTCACCTCTTCCATTATGACGCAGCCAGCCAACTACGCCGTCGGGATACTTAGCCGGCCTCTGTTTTGTGGGAAGAGAGGGCCTGTAAAGTGAACAGGTGCTGTGAACTAATGAATCTAATCCGCGAAGTGTCCCGAATATCTGCTGTAGTTCAAATATCTGCCATCATAAATGTAGAACTTAATATGGAATATTTAGGTGACGTTATAAAAAATGGCCCATGCACAATTTAATACGTATTGCTCATTATAACAACAAGATTCAATATAAAAGATAAATTCGTATTCAGTAGTATTATATTAAATCTACGAATAAATGTAATTTCAATGGCACAAAACTTTATGAATAAACCTACATTGAACTCCCATAAATAAAGTGATCGGATTACAGTGTAAATTGCTCCGACAAATGAGGATAAAAGTAGCTGTCTAGTTTTTGACTTATAATATATAGACAAGGACCACGCACAATCATTTACAATTTTCTTTTTTTTTGTAGTTGTCCCCTCCTATAATATACAAAAATCGATTTTACACTAAATCACATTTAAAAATTGTATCTAATTTGCGCATACAGTAACTTATGCGAAGTAGGTCCCTATCAAAGGGAAACAAGCTCCTCCAGAGATAGAAACGGAATGTTTAACATCACTTTCAAATATCTGCTCAGAGCATCGAATTTCATCGCTATACAATTAACCATTGTCCGACTATGTGTAATATGTAGTTCTCTTACCTTCTTTTTCGATACTTTTAACTTGCCAAGACATCGTAACGCCAGGAAAAGTTTGAAGCCGAACATATCGTCATTGTTCACTGGCAAGAGCAGAGTTACCGAGGACGCCGGCCAATCTCCTGGCCTGGTCGTACACGCTAGCTCTCGCCGGTCGTTGCAGAATTCGGCCCTAGTGAAGTTCCAGGGTGACGTCACTAATGCTGCAACATTACCAAGATATTTCCATATTGTTATTTGCTTCCTGCAAATTTCGACCTACTTTTGACCTGTATGCCATTATACTTTTTTCACTCACAATACGGGTACTTTGTAACCAAGCCCTTCATATTTCGCTCACTACAGTACTGCGAAAAACGATCTCCTAAAAATCTCCCCACTGGCATGTTCTACATTTTATGCATTCTCTACAGTTTGCTTGACTCTACATAGAACCTTTTTCCTTACATCTGATCGAATGAACTCCAATTCATACCGTTTTATTGTTTCAATTTATATTCGATGTATGATTCCTCAATATTTTCACATGTGTGCTTACGACGAACCCCACATGAACCAAACCTGTTCAGTTGAACAACTCAACAAAATTAATTATTTTATTAACACAAAACTAAATGATAAACGTCAATCAAATCGAATAAAGGGATGGAATTAGTTTTACACGATGCCTTAGTTTGTAGCAGATTAACAATTGCATGGGAATCTCTCGATAGCGCAAAGGTACATTTAAGCCAGCTAGAGCACCAGCGGAACAGGACGACGAATGGAGGAAGCGACTTCCTATTAATACTCAAGTAGGGCCTGCATCTTGACTCCGCATCTATATCTTTTTCTTGCGTCGCGCATCTATATCTTGACTCGGCATCTATATCTATTTCTTGTGTCGCGCATCTATATCTTGACTTCGCATCTATATCTATCTCTCGAGTCACGCATCTATATCTTGACTCCGCATCTATATCTATCTCTCGAGTCACGCATCTATATCTTGACTCCGCATCTATATCTATCTCTCGAGTCGCGCATCTATATCTTGACTCTGCATCTATATCTATCTCTCGAGTCGCGCATCTATGTATATCTTGGTGACTCCGCTGATTTGAAGTCGTAGGCCAGAGGGCGCACGTTGCGGCGTGAGCCGTTGAGCTGTGAAACTCGAATAGTGAAGTTTTCAACCGTGTCAACATGGCTCCATATTTCGTGCTCAACATTCAAATACACTTGCTGTAGACACAAGAACAGTTATCATCTGCTGAGCGTCCTTACTTTAGGTAGGCCTTACGCCCTGAAACTACGAGATGCTTTTCAATACTTAAAGTTTACTCGAAATATCCGTATGGTATAAACAATTCTCTAAGGAACTTGCTGCTTTAAGATTCTTCTACAAATTCTGCTTTCACTGAACAACTTCATTTCTGCTCTTCACTTATATTCACTTTTTAGAAGTTGACAATACTGCCAAGAGAACTGTTGACCCCAAGTCAACACCGCGCCTTCACACGGGAACGGAATGCGTTAGCTCATGCCACACCAAAGGCTGAGTTTTCAATGCTTAACAATTTACACAACTGTTGCTAAAAGAAAAAGTCTGGATTGAAGAAGAGAGGATCATCTCAGTGTTCTCGGTTGTCACAAGAATAAATTGTGAATCTTTACGCTGCATAACTATTTTGCTTTCACGGCGGTGAAAAGCAGTAACTCTTTCACGTTTCGTAATTTTTCCTTTTTCTGTTACACAAGTAACTAATTTATTACGCTACTTGAAGATGACGTATTACGGCAGATTTTGCCTGAACCTGCCCTAATTATTCAAATTATTTTATCATTATTCATTAGGTATTAATGTGAAGTAGTTTTTGGTGCAAGATCAGTTATGTCGCTCTTTTTCATACTTATGGAATCAATTCATGAGTTTCGAAAACCTCGGTTAAAATGTTGGAATTTACTAGCAAAGTGCGAGCTAATTGAAATTTGTAAATTTTTAATTCCTTTTAAAGGGGCTCGTGATACATAAACATCCAAAATTAGGGAATAATATTTGAACCTTCGAAACGTTGAGAAATAACGAGCCAGTTTTTCTATAATTTGTGCTGAATGTAAGAACATAGATGATAAACATTGTCGTCACTGTTCATATTAATTGGTGTAATATATAAAAAATGAGCAATTTGCGAATTTCCATGTGTTTAAAATTAAGGAACATCGATGAAACTAATCGTGATACTCTTGAATGTGGTCCTGACACGTGAGGGGTAACATGAAAATAAAGGTAGTTTATCATCAGTCCAGCATTTACCACATTAGCAAAACGTTCTAAAATAGATAAAGTCGTTAAATTCGAAATTGTAAAGGTTTGGAATTAAAAGCATTCTGTTGAACAAATTTCTAGAATTCGAGAAGTGTTGTGAGCCGATTATGGAAAGTTTACGACAACACTGGTAGATTTACTTCAGGAAAAAAGCTGGGCAGACAAAGAAAAACTACAGTGATCTTTTCATTCATTGTTTTGTTCACAATTTTTTTTTCACTACAGGAAACGTTTTTGCGTAAATTTAAGGTGAAATATCTGTTTCTCAATTAACTACATCGAGATATTTGCAGGAAACACGTTTTTATGCCAGAAACTTGCGGGAAAGCCGTTGATAAGTAAGGAACCCAAGATGGCGAGATAAGCTTAAGCAATTAATCATGTGAATTAGTCTGAAAAAAATTGGTGGAAGGTTGTTTTTGAGGATTTATCGAAGTTTAATATATCTAGTAGCGATTGAATGCAGTTTGTAAGAAGAATCGGCGAAAGTCTGAGTCAATAAAACAGTCAGTTTCGGTGAGATAAGCCTCTTGGTCTTTGCTATGATTTCATGATTAGGTACTAGACTCTTATATGTTTAAATTTAAGAGTTAATGGTGTAATTAATAAAAGCCTACTTGAACGACGTGTCGTAACCCGTACTACAAAATTTTGAAGGTAAGATTCTTGTGTTTATGAAGGACAACGTTCCTTGCCATGAGTTAATTAAAACTTATTATAGACTACTAGTAAGTACGCCCGTTAAAAATAATAATACTGACTGAATATGAAAAGCAGTGGTTGTTTCAGTATTATTTTTTATGTAATAACTGAAAAGTTAATTTTGCTTTATGTTATTCCATCAGAAACCGACACCAAACATATATATATATAAATACTAGACAGCCCGGGACCCGTTAGGTCAAATTAAATTTATCAAAATCAAACTTTATCCAGAAATATATACTATGCAGTTTAGTCGGTATCCTCAATACAGGATTAAACGAAGAGTATAAATTTCAAATATCTCAGAGCCGACAGAGAATTCCTTCATTCCCGTATCCACTTAACTAACTTGCCCGACTTAAATTCGGCTCTTCTGTGCACGGTTTCAAGCAAGCAAGACGACCAGAGTTTTAGTATTATACTAGATAGATAGATAGATAGATAGAGTAACATATGTATTTAATAGAATAAGGGATGCCTAGGATCCATCTTGTAAGGTGTATAATTTGAAACATTCGTTGTTTTTTTATTTAGTTAACCCAAGCTTATCAAGGGACAAAGAAAACTCTGAACATATCACCTGCACATTCTTAAATAGGTTACATAAAAATTAAGCAATATATTGAGGATTAAATTAGCCAGAAGCAAAGTTACAATGTGTGAAGCAAAAGTTCAAATTCGAAAAAAAATATCATTGAATGCAATTTTGCAAAATTGATTTGATAGTCGGCTCATATATTTCTGAAAATTAGAGCGACTCTTTAATAGAATTTGGATTATATTTGGTATAAAAAACTTCAAGGAAGCGTCTAGGCCGCATATGAGAGTTTTTAGCTAAAATTTTTTTTGCTGTTCAAAATTGTATTAATTAATGTTCAGTTTTGGCAACATGCTTTAGCAAAAAAATTTTAATGATCAATTTTGGCAATATGCTTATACGCAAGAGAATGATTACTGTGAAGTCCGACCTGAATACTGGTGCTAAGATCTACTGTCTTCAATGTGCTTCCCTGCTTCACCTATACAGTATACATTCGTAAACATCCACTGGGTTTTAGATTTATTACCCAAGCTTTCGCACGAAAAGACCGGTTAATAGAATTCGGATTAAATTTAGTGAAAAAAACTTCCAAGAAACGTCTCGGTCGTACGTGAGAGTTTGGTTATTTATTCATCAAAAATTTATTCATCCAAAGTTTGACAAACAGAGTAAATAACCTGTGTAGCGCAAACGAAGTTCCATAAGAAAAACAGCGAATCATTTAAGACCTTCAACAAAATGG
>VOMN01116381.1:0-12255 GCA_014899125.1 Orchestia grillus
CAAATTCGCTCCAAAGATTGATAGTGTGGACGGGCCTTTATTATTGAAATTTGAACTTTGCTCAAGACAAGCCCTTTAAAACTAATTTATGGTCTTTTTCTATGAAGACATTAATTCTTTCTAATTGTGATGATAATGCTGGGTAACCGAAAAAGTATTTACTTACTTAAAATTATTTATTCAATTTGGCGAAACAAAAATTTACGAGCTATTCAAGCATTTGGTAAATGTTTACTATTTTTTAGTAGTAAATGACACAATATCGAGGTAGAATTGCAGTACGGGAATGAATCTCTAATCAAACTTTATGCCGGGGTTTTTTGAGAAAATGAAACTCAAATTTGAATCGACATATCTAAAAAAAACTGATGGTGGGATTTTTTTTAATTGTGTTTTATTTATTTAATTGTTGTTATATTTGTCTAATTTTTGTACGTAATTAGCAGAAGTTTAAAAAAAATTACCTAAATCAGCATTGATGCAATACTGATTACAGTGAACGGTGGAAAAAGATGCTTGCGCACAATCATAAAATTAGAATGAATCCGTCTGGACGAACAAAATTAAAGCGCACACGTTAGACGAATGTGTTAAACGAATAAGAAAGTACGGAAGCTGTACTTAGAAATTTACTAATTCGACCTATTTTGTGTACTAGTGATTTGTTGAACTGATAGACGTAGCAGGGATACCATGGTGACCTCTCAGCCTTTATTAAGCCTGTTCATTGCCAGACGAAACTTGTGATGGCCTTTTACATTTGTATCAACAATTGTAGCCTAAATTTCATGTCCTTTCCGTTACTTTAGTTTTCCACAGAAAAAAGGATAAGCTCGAATCTCGCGCGTCATAGCATTTTAAATTCTCTGCAACGAATAAGTTTGGGTAAATTTGGGCATCGCTGAAAAACATTCTCAACATCTGGCGCACAATCGTGAATCTCGCCGATCGAGGGGGCGTACAACATGGCTCGCCACTCCCTCTGTTGCATTAGCTGCTGCAGCGAAGTCGGATCTTGCGCGCGCACCACAGCAGCACTCGCGTAGAACACGTGAGGCCTGTGTCTGCGTTATGGCCACGGCTGCTCATTACAAAGTACGTAAAATATTTAAATATGATGGACAAAAATTACTACGATATTTTACGTATCGAAAAATTTCGAACTGGATTATTAATGAGTCTGCCTTTTTCGCTAGGGGTGCACTGAATGCTAAAGACTAGTGATGAATTTATCCCCAAAACTTTACAAAAGGAGAACTAAAGTTATGGGTCATATAAAAGCGTGTCAGGCAGGTCCCACCCGCCGCTCAGGTGGCCGAGTGTCGCTACTGCGTCGGCTGGAGGAGTCCAAGGCAGCATCCCAGCTGTCGAGCGAACATTTCGTTCTTGGTTTTGTCAAGCAAAACGTGGCGCGCTCTTTAATTTAGCAATCTGGAGTAGAATATAATAGAGAATAATGTTTTGAACTTAGCTTTATGTATGGTACAATATTACAGCTCATTTCCACGTATATCAAAATTTTGAAAATCAAGACTAAAATTTATGAGGGAAACCAGAAGAAATTGAAGAGTGATCAGCTAATTTCTAAAAGCGCTTCACTGATACTCTCGGGCCCACTAAATGTGTGGTTAATTACTTCCAATTACACGCCCATTACTCGCCAATAAAAATCACAAGTATTTAACTCCTAAAAAATGAATAAGCTAGAGCTTTTAGAACAGTAAAAAATATTTATCTCGGCAGAAAAAATGGTTAGTAGCCCTCTGCTCAGTGCACTTAAAGCAATGGTGAATTTTTTTTTCAACAATAACTGTTCACCGGTTCTGATAGAAGGGATTGAAATCCTAAAAATTTAAAGTTATCACTAATTGCAAAATATATATACCCCGTAAATATTTTTCCAGTAACTCCTTCAACAGATTTACTTCATTTGCCTGTGGGGAAAGTATCTCATTTGAGAGTTGAGTCATTCTCAATCCTCTCTCTCACCAATTTATTTCATAATCCAGCATGTTCTTCATTTCTGTCTCCAATTGAATTTCTTAATTTCTTCAAATCCTTTTGAGAAAAAGTAAGAATAACGTATATCTTTCTTTAGATTTATTCTTCTTAAATCAAAATTTGCAAAAATTTACCATCACATTTGCGACACAATAGAAAAAGTAAGGAAATCACTAAACGAACTTAACGCTGGTTCACGTCTCCAACGTCTCTGAGTATCTACCCATCGCACTGGTGTTGCTATAGCTGTGGTACTAACGGATCGTAGCGCACACTGAAGATCCATCTTTGCGAAGCAATTTATGTTCTAGCCTGTTTTATAGCTTTAGCTATACGCGTTATTTTGCTCCATCTGAGTTATACGAAGGTTATGTAGTCTTGTTAACTTTTCCGTGTCGCTTATCTCTGACGCCGTATAATATGTGGCTCGAATTGAACACCAGAGCTAAGTTTTCAGTCTATACCTGTGAGAAAATTAGCTTAAATTAACTGTGGCACGGAGGTGTTAAGATAACTGCCTGAAGTGATCCTCATCAGGAGTGTTCTTAACATCGAAACTCTTAATTGTTCAGGACGGGATTCACGCTTAATTGTCAATGTAATGATAAAGTCCTGGAACTTGATTACTTACTCGTAATATACACAGCCAGAAGTGTATTCATGAAATCTCGCTTAAAACATTGATTAAAATTAGTATACGAAACTTTAACGATAATAAAACTGAGAAACTCTGAGGGATGGGGATTGGTCAGCCGAGACTAATCTAGTAGTCTGGGTGCCGGTTAGAGTTTGGTGCATTAGTGCTTTATAAATGCAAAGTCGTGCTGAATATTGAACGAAGAATTTTTCAACGCGCCTCTAAAGCTGTTTGTCTCTCCGAAACCAGCCTCGTGTTAAAGTCTGTTCTAAGAATTCAGAGTCTCGCTGTATAATACCGTAGTTCATTTTTCTTTCAATGCCCATTAGATGAAACTTGACTAGGTGTTCTCCAGTGACAAACTATGCCTAATCTTGGGTTTACTTGGCATATTGAATCTTGCCTATTGCATAGATGCTAAGAATATCGATATGGTAAAGGTGTTGTTTAATGGGGCATTTAATTTCAGTGCTCTGCGGCCTCTTCATCCATCCCGTATGTCCCTTACGATGTGGGTAGTTGCCATAAGATCTCTCTGGAAAATTTTACTTTTGATGTGACCCGTGTTGAGGTAAACCCCCAAGGTTAATAATAATACGCTAAAACACTTTAACTGAGGTTCTCCCCATAGGAGAAATTTCATGTCACCAAGTATCCTCGTGGTAAATTTAAAAATGGATCTAGATTTCACAAATAGGTTATCCTAGTAAATTTTTTTTAAATGAATGAGCAGGTTAGAGTACCGAGCACAAATTTCAAGGGAAAACAAATTTGTAGTCGTACCTTAGTGCTTTGGTTAGGTTAGATTAGACGGTCGCGTGTGCCAAAGGCGGCGCTCGTCTCCGTGTTGAGAAACCGTCAGGGAGTCTCTTGCTTCACAATGATACAACAAACTTGAATGTATTATCTTCGTCTTGAAGCGAATAACTAAGTTTGACTGAATTTTGACCAGCTCTGGGGCTTGAACCTTTATCGAGATTGAAAGATTTCTGTGCCAGTTGTCAAGGCGCTCCTCGCAAGTTTCAGGGCGCTGCATCCGTGCCGTGTGTGGTCAGCTGGAGCTCAAAGCATTGGCCCTCATCGTGGTCGTGTTGGCACTAGTGGAATTTTCCTCTTGTCAATCTGCGTCTTTCTTCCCAGCGTCCACTGAGACTCTGCGAGCTGTGTTGAGACCCTAAAATTATTTGCACTACTTCTGTATTCAAAATGCTCAATTGGGAACTCTGAACAACCCTCGTTATACTGTACTTGTATAACCTCAAAGTTTCCACCATCTGCGATAAGTTACCTATTTAATTTCGTGTAGGTTAACCAATTACTCGGTCTGAGCGGCAGAGTACTTAATTTTGAAAATCCTTACTTGTAATCCCCATCGCTGTTTGAGGCTTTGTTCCTACATCGTAAGATTGGTACGGAGAAAGACCACAAATCGACGTGGAACTAAATCGATCCTGTTTTTGAGGACTCGATACAGTTCCTCAGTTTGAAAAAAAAGGTTGAACTAGAGCTCAACGACTGATCTGGGAGAATTTGTAAGAATCGTTACCTTCAACTTTTCCAGGGAAGCTTAGATCCAAAGTCAGTCCCGCTATGCCCCGCTGCAATGTTGCGGGTGCATTCGAAAGAGGTTCTGCACACGCCGTGAGTACCTCGATTTACGTTTGGTAGTTTGGCTTGAAAAATTACTTGACAGGTACAGTGTCTTATTTCGATTTGGAAACTATTTTTATGATGCGTTTTAGAAATTCTTTTAACATCTTGTAGCAGTGAATTGAAATAATTTTTTTACAGCAAACAATCTCCCACCCGCTTGAACTCGCAAAGTACCTGTCATAACTCGGCAAAAGGAAAAAGTGTCACCTTCCCACCAAACTCAGTCACGTTCGTACCAGAATCTGAGCACACCCGGCCTGGTACGTTAGATGGGCCACGGTCCGACCGAACCCCTTCCGTAAAATCGCAGAGTTCAGTGGACAGGCAAACTCGAGAGACTCCCCATCATCCAGAAATTCCCAAGACTCCTTGTCCCTCATTTCGTGTCAACGGCGACCGTGTCTGGACCCCAACTTCTGCTGAACGCGGCGACCAACCATCTCCTGCAACCTTCTTCGACTCCCTGAAGCGTGAACGGTTGGAGAGGGGAGAATCTGTAGAGAATCTCTCTCAAGAGGAGTGGAAGGTGAGCTCATCAACTCTTCATCCTCAAGCTCTCTACACGTTACTGCCAATTGTACGCAAAGGGACTTTAAAAGACCTGCAAATTGTCTCGTGAGACTAAAACTGTTACCGTTTTGAGCTTGAATATTTGGTCGAACTGCCAAAATAATTGTGGAAAAACTATTCGAACAAATACTTGGCTTCTTAACAAAACAAATGACAAATGACAAAACTACAAAGTATTAAATTGACGCATAAAACATTGAATGACGAAGGTTATTGCATTTAAAAAATTGAAGTAAAAGCAAAATGTGTAAGGAAAAAGTGTGTCAAATACTTGAAGTCTATTTAATACTCGGCTGTACATCCTCCATCTGCCCTGCCAGGAGATCGTGATCGGAGATTTTGCCGCTGAAGTTAATTGCCATATATCCTTGAACACGTGAGAGACCATCACCGCTGAAGGTTTTGAAGTTATCTCGTACAACGTACAGATTTTTTTACCTTTGCGTAACGTTTCATGACCTCCCTATTACTTTTTTGGGCCCCACATAATCTTGGAAAAGTTACCGTCGTTAGTCATCCACCATTTTCTGGATGAAATCTACAGTGCTGAAGGGGGCATTAAGGAAGAGGCTGAGAAAAGGTAGCAAAAGTAATATACGCAGAAGGATATAAAGCAATTTATTAAACTGGTTTAGCATTGGTTATTTCGCACGATTCTTTTCTGGGCTGATCTCTCCTGATGCTACAGAGAGTTCTTTCACTCAATGACTGCGAACGCAGAGTCTGATCGCAATCCTCGGATCACGTAGCATCACAAAGCTTGACTGACCGAGCAGCCTGTTAACGCTCTATATTCTGGAATGAATAGGGGTCCTATTCGGAGAAAAAAGAAAGATTTACCAAGGCGGGAAAACAGTAGAGCGAGAGCCAACATGTTGGCCACGTTATCGGAACTGATTTAAAAAAAGGGTTATACATGAACGAAAACGTATCGCACGTTGCATAAAGCAGGTCTCAGCAGTGACTAACATTGAAAAAATTTCCATGTGAACCTCTGATGTTCAAGGATGTCCTGTTACTGCAGGCCACTGCGGAGTCTTACTTCGAGCACGAAGAGAGTGCGCGGAGGTACAAGGAATCTGTGTACGCAGCCCGAGGTCTGGCACCCGCCATAGAAACTTCAGTGACGGCGAGTAACAGCAGGAGATACTCGGCGGTTGGTAAAAATTAAACTATAATAACCGTTTCTAGTCTATAAAACCAGCACGGTTGTTGACTGCATGCGCCAGTGGAAGGACTAATATTTGTAGGCTTCCATCATTTTGTCTATGAAGCTAAAAACCATTAGTTTGGATTGGTTGTTAAAGTGTCGTGACTTAATTTAAATTATCTATGTTTAATTTAGAGTAATTTTTAAAATTGAACTTTTCCCTAGTTGGTAGAGTTTCTTCAGAATGCAATTTTTAGTTGCATCAGGCACTTACAATGAGTCCTAAGATATTTTAAGGCGACGTTTGGCTACAGGTGCTAATCGCTTCCCGTTGAATTTAATGCCAATGAATTAGAAATCTTGAACACTAAAGTATCAACGTGACGTCCAATTACTTGTAGGCCTGTAGTCTTGACCATTGAAAAAATGATTCTGTGCCATGTAAGAGACAGATTTCCCAATAAACCATTTTTTCCTCCAGCTCTCGTCACGGTTGCCCAGAACTAAATTTCTCGAATACTTGAGCAGTTCATTACAGTACAGCTCCTAATTTTTTTTGTTTTTTCTTTGAGAACGTAGCGTTTCGAGACACGAGAACAATGACTCGTAACAGAAATGGGTTCCCTGAATTCAGTTTAATCCTTTGCCTCCAAAGTGGGTCATGTATGGTACACGCAATCTTCTAACCTAATGTAACCAAACCACTATTGTATACAAATGCAAACTTCGGGGTTTTCGTCACATTTGTGTTCATCAATCTAATAAGCTTGTTCTGATTACAAAAAAAATTAATAGAATAAACAAATTGGTGAAACCAAAGTCCGTAATTTTTAAATTTGGAGACATTTGTCCGTATGTAATTTTATCTGTAGAGAATCGTTGTCAAAGTGTTGCACTTGTGCAGGTAGTGCAACAATTCATGCAGAAGAACGGTCTGGTGACTCCTCTCACCGATACAGAGCTGGTAACCCGCCAGGCGGACCAGGCAAGGGACGCCGACCCGTCCTACGTTAGGTGAGGGCCTCAATTTGCCGGTGCTACAGTCTTTGAATTTTGGCCGGATTCAGAGCAAAGTCTATTCCCCCTACCCTCAAGTCCAGACAATAAGATTATATTAGATTTTTGTCTTAAGACATCGTCATAGATGGTTTTCTAGCCTAAATTTGGTCGTTGCGAAAGTCTACTCGGGGAGACTTCACGCGACGCTGTGGATGCCCTTCTTAGCGCAGGCATATAAGAATTACCAAAGAAGGCTAGCAACTAAACGTAAAGAAATGGTGTACTTCGTGTGCTCGGGTATTCATCACTTGGAATGTGACGGGCTAAACGGATGGTACACGCGATCATCTAGCCTAACCTACCGTAACGGAAGCACTAACATGTATGAATACAAATTTTCAATTTTTCATGAAATTTGTGTTCATTGCTATAAGCTCGTTTAGGTTACAAGGAAAATGAATCAGATAACCAAATTTGCGAGTAAAATCCTTCCGTCTTAAACTCGTAGTGGAAATATTCGTCGACATATAATTCTTCCGCCATGGAGAATCACAGTCAAAGTGTAAGAATTTCTTGCCGCTTTTAAATTTTTCACTCCTCGGTGGTTCAGTTCTGGTATCAAAAATTTTAAATTGGTTGAAGCACCATAATTTATTAGTCGGGTTCCCGCTTTCATGCTCTAAACTAGGTAATAGAATATTTAGGTTTATTCAAAGTGAAATTGCTATTACCACTAAAGAACATGGCAAGCGGAATAGTTTGATGAAAAGCAAATTCAATTAAGTTTTTTTTTCAGTTGGGGTTCCGTGGACTTGGGCTCAACGGATCTGGTGAGTAGAAATTATTTCAATTGAATTAGTCCAAAATTTGAAGCTTCGAATTAATTTGAACAGCTCCTGTGAGCGATTTTTTCTTATATTGGAGACGAGGCTTCGCAAAGCAGTCTTAGAGACCTGTCCGAACTCTTCCTATAGCAAATCGCGACCTTATGTTAACGGGCTTATCTCTCTGGTGTAAACTACTCGTGCATTTCCTTGGTTGCACTTCTGCCGAATTTCACTGAAAAATTCTAAATGAATAACTTTTTAAGAGGTATGTATACTCAGAGGTGGGCATCGCTACTTTGAAATGTAGCGGCCGCTANAGCGGCCGCTACATTTCAAAGTAGCGCTGCCCACCTCTGTGTATACTTCCTAGTGAATTCCTGAGCTCCGTAAGCTCGTCTCACGGACGTGCGTGACGAGGTTTTGAGTTGTCCTCCTGTGCTGTTGAAGCAGTCTCATATTTTCTCGAGCACAATTTTACCGTAATATGCTAGATATAATCGAAAACCTTTCACATATACAAATTTTATTCCAGAACACGCACCTGCCCGCGGAATCTCCGTTGACTAGTGAAAAAGGTGAATAAAGTATTATAGTAATTTTACATTTTCTTTGTACATTTCTTTATCGAATCTCTACCTAACTTGGGAAAAATCCTAACAATGTTACCGAAAGTGGTATTGGTAAACACGAGTAATTTTCGTGGCTTACTTCAGAAGTGCGGATAGGTAACAAAATTGAGGGTTTGATGTGACCGCGGACAGGTGAACGCCTGTCGCCGCGTGAAGACCTGACGCAGCAAACATGCCTGGAGTCCTGCAGGAGCACCTCGGCTTAGGCAGCTTAGCTTTGACTTGGTGCATCAAATTCATCAAATTGAGAACAAATTTTGAAAACTAGATGTCCAGGGCTGGAGAGCTCGAGTAACCTATCCCAAGAACATAACTAGGATTCGCTTGTCCAAAAGACTATTTTGACTTGAAATTTTCGAAGGAAGAGGTAAATATAAAATGAATGGAAAATAATGGAAACTGGTCGATTGCCAGTTAGCAATATTAAAATCACGTGTGAACTAGTCTAGATATTAATCGAAACCCCATAACTCCCTCCGACAGATCGTAGAGCAGCTACAGCATCTCCGTTGGCAGAAAGGCAAGTCAGAGCCCTACAGCAGATGCCGATGCGATGGTTTGGTTGATGGAGAAATTTTACTACGTGAAGGGAGCGATGACAGGAAAAGTATTCGTACAGAGTTGTCTTTGTATTTGGTCTAGTTCAAAAAAGGATTGTCGCTTCTTGCATAGGCTAGTTTCCTCTTCACTCTTCTGTTCAATTCGTTCTCCATACCTTCGAAATGCAGAATATGTGCGCTAAGGCGCTGATGACTGTTGACTTCGGACGAGCTATGGTGAACACTGGCGTATTTATTCCTTCCCTCAGCTTCAAGCTGCAGTCGCTGTTCGCACCTAATCAATCCGTCGAGCCAGCGACCGCACTGGGCGAGGTGTCAAATTTTGCTTCGTACACCGACGTCGGCAGCGCGGCCACAAGCTCCTCAGGCCGACCAGACGAGCAGACCGCGGCGCCTGAGAAGAGCTTCTCCAGCGAGTCCAGTGACTCTGAAGAGCAGTGCGAGGACTCTGAAGATACGCAAAATATGAATAACAATAAAGGGTAATTATGTTCCACGAATAGTTAAATTGATGCAGAGGATCGTCTAAACGATCGATTAAATATTCTAACGCATAGATGTGAAATTTCGTTGGTATTTTCAACCGTTTTTCCTTGCAGAAGGAAAAGCAATTCCTTGTGGATTACTCCGCCTCGCCGGCCTTCGACTGCAGCCGAATCCTCGCACGCAGGTGAGGAAATCGGAATAGATCTGCAGTCATATCATTTGGACGGTGCATCTGTCGGATGATGCACCAAACTCAAGTTTATTAAATTCTGTTTTCACATGAGCGAAATATTCCTAATTTTTAATTGCTGGGCTAAACTCGCCTTGCTGAACAAATGCTATATTTTCTGCAACGAGGCTAAACGGGGTCTGGAACGGCTTCTAATTCACAGGAATTTCTGCTTAAATTCAAAGTCCTCAAAAAAGACTCCTGGAAAGGCTTTACATTTGGCATGCATTTCTGTTGGAAGAGAAGGCCCCAGATAGAATCTGAAACGCTATGTTAACGTTAGCTTAAAGTTACCTCAATGGGACCTCCTTATATTGTCCGTAGAATTTTTTTGGTATTACCCAGACCTGATCAGCGCATGTAAACCAGGCTCTGAAACTGAAAAATGCTTAATTTTCACGTCAGGTACTCCCGTTTTGCACCCGTCGCCCTTGCGCCCCAACCACATGCAGGTCCTCTCGATCAGCGAGGACTCGGCGCGCCAGCAGGAGAAGCTCTGCGCCAAGCAGCGCATGGCGGCCGTCGCCCTCATTGTATTGGGGACGATCATCGTGCTGGCCGCAGTTATAGCAATACTCGTCCTTCTCATCTGAATAAATATCGAGAAAACAGTCTCTTCACTGGTGACAAGATTTGGGAAAAATGATCGGAAACATTTTTAGTAGACGACACAACACTGTTGCCGGAACCTTTCACACGAGATGCCAATAGCGTACTGGATACGAAAGAATATCGCTGCAACGTCGAACACTGGCTTTAGGCGTTCTTAGATACTGGATTAAAATTGAATACATTCTAGTATGAATTCTTCTGGATGTTTGACTCTACGTGTTCTCGTTTTCTGTAAATAAAATGTCTCGATAACAAGAGCTGCTCGAGCAGAGTGCAGCGGAGGATGAGGGCCTCGTAGAATGGTAGTCAGTTCAACCAATTCAAAGAATGGCATACGATAAAAATTGTCGATATTGGCACTAGACTCGTCTGCATATGTTGAAAACGCAAGAAAGTGTGACCAATGTTGGTAGGGTCTCGGGGTACAATGGAGGTACAGTCTCGTCAAAAGCTCCAATCGGAAATATTTCGGTACGTTACGTGGAAGGAATCGTTTAATTGTAATTTATCTAATTGTTTGAATCAATAAATTTCTGCTTATTATTCAGTATTTACCCTCGAATGCCAAAATTGCTAGAAAAACGTACGGAAACCTAAGGCCGGCCCGCACTCCAGGCTTCCGAGAGACTGGATGTAGACCTCAACAGGTAGTGCGACGTTTAACGCTTCGGCCAAGATTATCTCTACAAAATTCAATGTAGAGAAATAGGTCGGTTGTCAAGTTACGAATGAAAGATTTTTAAGACGATAGTCTTGTAACAACGTATTTTTTATTTCTTCTATATAAAGGTCCGAAAAGAACCGTGCATTAAAAGCTTGCTGCTGTAGTTAGTCGAAGTAGTTTGTCTAAAATAAAAGGGCGAAATATTTCTCTCCCTTTGATATTTACCCCTGTACATTGTAAGGTTAATTACTGGCCTTTTACTGGTAGTGTTCTCTGTGCATACTTATGGAGCAAGAATGTGCCTCGGATGCACTCGCTTGCCTCTTGCTAATGTGTATTTTGAAGGCTTGACGGAAAATTCCAGTTGCCGTTCTCGCTATGCTGGCGACTCCTGATGCAAGGTGATGCCGCAGAGGCCTCGTAGCCGCGAAGGTTCTGTGAATCCTTAGCGCTGCCACTCAAACGTAAGGGCGCGGTCTAATCAGGTCGCCATGACTGGCATGACGGACAAGTGATGACGTAACTTTATCAACGGCGCAAAGCTTTCATGTGGCCGCTCAAACGTACCGCTTGGGCATCGTACTACTTTCATGTTCCTCTCGCCGAATGTCACGCGAGTTGCTTAAGTCAAAACATTTCGGCAACGAAACGTTCTTCATCTTCACTGTTTTATAGACTGAACGCTGAAATAAAAACTCGTGCTCGTCAGCATCAAAATCAAATTTCTTTTTAAGTTTCAAAAATGATGGTTATATTTAATGTCTAGCTCGAGCACGATCTGCTTGGTTAAGCATAAGCGGGTCGGTAACCCCGGCTCAGACTACAGCTGCCCGAACTCGGTGAAAGTGTACAAAGGCTAAACAAATCTTATCGGCGAACTAAAAACTCGCATACACTTTACACTGCACGTAACCAGGAAGTTGCAGTATGGTTTTAAGAATTGACATTAGCTCGAACAGGACTGCGATGAATTCTGTACCGCCAGACCAGGACAGCTCCACGCAGTGCTCTCGGAGAGCAGTACGTTGAACTTGCGAATTCATTTACAATTTCTACTGTGATTATCGTAATGATTGAACCAATTCCATGAATATCTTTATAAAACAAATTCCGCGATTTAACGAGACCAGTACCGTGATTCTATTATAATTATTGGTGAAACCAATGCTGTTGTCTACGTATTTCCTGAGAAAACTACTAGTTATCTTGAATATCTTGAATATCTTGAAGTTGTTTGG